>CAUDMG010000487.1:0-2500 GCA_958450375.1 Homarus gammarus | reverse complement strand
TTGGTAACTTGTTCCATTCATCCACTACTCTGTTTCCAAACCAGTGTTTACCTATTTCACGCCAAAATCTAAATTTGTCTAAGTTAAAACCATTGTTACGAGTTCGCTCCTGGTTGGATAGTTTGAGTACCTTTGTAATGTCCCCTTTGTTTAGCCCTGACTTCCACTTATACACCTCTATCAGGTCGCCCCTCGCTCTACGTCTCTCAAGGGAGTGCAAATTAAGATGCTTTAACCTGTCTCTATACTCAAGGTTCCTAATGCCCGGGATTAGTCTTGTCATTCTCCTCTGAATTCTTTCCAAGGATTCTATATCCATTCTGTAATACGGTGACCAGAACTGAACTGCGTAATCCAGGTGTGGTCTCACAAGCGCAAGATACAGTTTTAGGATGACCTTGCTAGTCTTGTACTAACACTCCTTTGTATGAACCCAAGTACTTTATTAGCCTTGTTACGAGCAAAAACACATTGTTTACTTGGCTTAAGGTTCCTACTTATCATTACTCCTAAATCTCTCTCGCAGTCGGATTTCTCTATGGCATCGTTGTTCATCTGGTATCTGGTTTCCCTGTTTACATCTCCTATACTGAGTACTTTACATTTGTCCACGTTGAATTTCATCTGCCATTTTTCAGACCATTCGAAAAATTTGTTTAGATCTTCCTGTAGTTTTGCGGAGTCCTCGTCAGATTTAATAACACGTCCTATTTTAGTGTCATCAGCAAATTTACTTATGTTGCTGTCTATGCCGATATCTATGTCGTTTATGTATATAATAAATAATAATGGTCCAAGTACTGAGCCTTGGGGAACTCCACTTGTGACGTTGCTCCAATGGGACTTAGTGCAGTTAATGCTCACTCGCTGTTTCCTGTCCCGTAACCACGCCCTAATCCATTTAAGGATGTTACCTTTGATGCCATGTGCTTCTACCTTTCTAATTAGTCTTTCGTGGGGGACTCTGTCGAAGGCTTTGCTAAAGTCGAGATATACCACATCATAATTGTGTCCCTCGTCCACTGATTCGAAAACTGATGAAAAGAATGTTAATAGATTAGTTAGACAAGAACGTCCGCTTGTGAAGCCATGCTGGGAATCATTGATCAATCGGTGCTTCTCCAGGTGATTTCTAATATAGTTTGAAATGATTGCTTCCAGTAATTTGCCTGCTATTGATGTTAGACTGAGTGGGTGGTAGTTAGAGGATAGTGATCTATCCCCCCTTCTTGAAAATCGGTATTACATTCGCTATCCTCCAGGATTCTGGTACTACACCTGTTTTTAAGGACATGTTAAACAACTTTGCTAAGGGCATACTAAGCTCTTCCTTACATTCCTTTAGTACTCTGGCAAATATCTCATCGGGACCAGGTGACTTATTAGGCTTTAGTTTGTCTATTTGCTTACTAACATCGTTACTAGTCACTACTATCTCACTTAATTTGTTTTCTTCTCTATCTCTGAATAGAGTCGGTGCCTCGGGTATCATGTTTAAATTTTCGGTGGTGAAAACTGTTGAAAAGTATTTATTCAAATTACTGCTTATTTCTCCGTCGTTATCAGTTAGCTCGCCGGTATCTGACCGTATTGGTCCAATCTTTTCTCTTGTTTTAGTTTGATACATTTGGTAGAATCCTATGGTGTTTGTCTTCGTCTCCCTTGCTATCCTTACCTCATTATTCCTCTTGGCTTTCCTTATCTCGGTTTTAACCGTACTCGCCAATATCTTGTAATAATCGTGGAGGTAAATTTCGCCACGCTTTATCCTTCTACCTATAGCCTTCCTTTGGCCAATGATGTTCTTTAAATAATTATTTATCCATTTAGGGTCATTGTTGTCTGATCTGAGTTTTTTGTACGGTATTTTCTTCCTTTGTGCATTAAGTAACTCATTATTTAAATTGTCGTGGAACTCGGCAATCTCAGATCTCGTTATCAGGTCGGAGTCATCTGTCAGGTTCACGGCCAAGCGCGACATCCCCTCTCTCAGCTGCCTCTTTAAACAGTCAAAGTTTGCCCTTCTGAAATCTGGTACTTTAGTGGAATTTTCCTTACGTCTGCCCTGAAAATCTAACTGGAATCTAATTTCTTTGTGATCACTGTTTGCAAGTTCGTTCCCTACCTCGACATTGCTAATGAGGTTTTCTCTGTTCCACAGAACTAAATCGAGTATATTATTACCCGGTGTGGGTTCGGTTATATGTTGACTTAGGAAACAGTCCTGGATCGTCTCGAGAAAATCCTCTGATTCTGAGTTACCTGTAAGGTCAGTCCAATCTATTTGGCCGAGGTTAAAGTCGCATACTATACAGACTTTGTTGTGTATGGAAGCCCTGCGCATTTCATCCCAGATAAGTCGCTCATTGACTCTATCAAGATTGGGAGGTCTATATATTACTTACTCGTTACGTACTCACTGTGTTTTAAATTTTTTTTTTCAAAAAACCTACCGTCATTAATTCTAATCCATATGTGTTTTCGTATAAATTTGTTCCAC
>CAUDMG010000486.1:0-26909 GCA_958450375.1 Homarus gammarus | reverse complement strand
GAAAGTGGGATAAAATTGTGACGTAAGCAATGACCTTCGCTTTCTTTCGTTCAAAAGATGTTACCGTAATCACTTTTCGAATGGTTTTCAGTTGTGGGATTATGAGGCTAATGATAGGATAGAATATTATTGTAATACAGTACGGTACAACAGTTCTTTAACTCAAAACCATTCGAAAAGCGATTACGGTAAAATCTTTGGAACAACGAAAGAAAGCGAGTCATTGTTTTCGTCATGATTTTATCCCACTTTCCACTGTAATATGTATGTCATTTCAGCCAAAATATTACATTTCCATATTTATTTCTGAGAATATATTCATTCAGTCACAGTTAAGGTAAAATATACTTGTGGTGTAATATTTTAATGAGAATACGGTATGGTAGTTTTCCTTTGTTTCAAATTTAATTAACAAAGATTGATGTTTCAAATGTAATGAACAAAAATTTATGTTCAGTATCTATAAATAAACTTAAA
Source organism: Homarus gammarus (assembly GCA_958450375.1). Taxonomy (NCBI): domain Eukaryota; kingdom Metazoa; phylum Arthropoda; class Malacostraca; order Decapoda; family Nephropidae; genus Homarus; species Homarus gammarus. Next base: position 26,432 of record CAUDMG010000486.1, on the reverse strand, counting down.
AAAATGAATACTTTGTTTTACATCGTCCTGTGTATACCATACCATGCATTTGGCTACTTTGGGCTTGCTATGATGACGCAAGAGATCTGCCCTGGCAACTGTACTGACACTCACAGCTGGTGGTGCGTCGTTTCCATTGTTTACTGGTAATTACTGGTAAATGTTTTTCAACCTAACGAAACTATTAGCCGTTTAGAGGTCGACCCCCAATTTTTTGCCTAATAATTTGGTCTTAAAAACTCGAACTACACACAGGTATATATGGTAAATAAGGACATGGGGGGGCCAGGGGTTTTTTAGGGGGGCAAAAGTACACGGATTTTTAACATTCACGGGTATCTCTCTTACCTAACACCCCCGCGTATGTTAAGGGCCGACTGTATGTATGCATGCATAAAACAAGTAGAGTATTAATAAACATGATGGTTCATGTGTTATAACAGGAACAGGTACTGCAGTAAGAGGTGTAGTATTACCTGGGCCTCGGCCATATCCTGCCAAACACTGTGCCTTTAACCTCCCCGAACCTCTTCGTTTTGATGATATAATCAAGGATAGTCGTTCTTTCCTCGTGGGAGTAGTATACATCTTTTCTGTAAAAGAAACCTTATGATAATATACTTTCTTTAATATTTTTTCACACAACTAAAAGGAATATCCTTCCTTCTTTAGGCATTTGCCTCCAGGTGTAATGTTAACCTACATCTATTGAGGATAAAATCTTTCATCTACAAATTGACAATAACACATTTGCTGTAATCAGACATATCTAGTTGCCTCAACCCAAACAATAACACATTTGCTGTAATCAGACATATCTAGTTGCCTCAACCCCAACAATAACACATTAGCTGTAATCAGACATATCTAGTTGCCTCAACCCAAACAATAACTGCATTTTTTCTCCCAAATTTTCTTCTTATTGTGGACTAATACTGTAAAACAAGTTAATGATCACCAAAAACAGCACTTGTCTTACACCCCCTCATAAACCCCCCAAAAATAAAATAATAATAAAAAACTCATTTGCCTATCAGTATTTATCTTTCCGTCCCTATTATTAGCCAGAGATTTATAATATTGTTAAGTATAATAGTGTGAAATAATAAGGAAGACCACTATAAAGGTGCTCCTCTACTTAAGAACGTTCAACTTACACATTTTCAGAGAAACAAACATCATCAATGAGGGGGGTTACCTGCCAGAACAGGTGTTTAATGTGGATGAGACTGGATTATTTTGAAGAAAATTCCAGATAAAACAAACATTACCTAAGAGGAGAAGAGTGAGCCAGGTTTTAAGGCTGTATTAAAGGGTATAGCTGGACTAAATATCCATAATCTTTTCATTTGTTACAATATGTCTGGTATCTACAGGAGTAAAGTTGGACTTATAAACAAGCCTCAAGAACGTAACTCTTTCGCAAGTAGAGGAGCACCTGTAGTGCATTTTTTCTCAGCTGAGAAAAGATGCCCCGCCCCATGACTGTATTGCTCTAATTTTATCCAAAATATATTATAACATGCATATTATCTAGATATTACTACATATTAATTCACAGAAATAAACAAACATGTTGTCAGTAAAGAAGAACACTCACCTCAACCCAAGAAACAGGAAGTTTGCAGGTGTAAGTCCTGGACCCACTCTCCAGAGGACTTTTTCAAAGCACACTAAGTCTTGGTAATTTCCAGGAAGGTCACCTGCAACAAGAAAGTCTCTTTCAGAAACAGGTAATTAAACACATTGAAATCTTAACTAGGAGTGAAGACAACTTGATTTCAGTTGCTCTCCACCCATAGCAGGAAAAGGCTGATATCATCATAATCATCTCCAACATTTCATGTCCATTTCCCACAGTCGTGTGCATTAGCCATGATTACCTGATGGCAGCTCTCTAAGCTGCATAATGTCTTTTAATAACATCATAAAGATTAACTTGTAAATGTGTCCACCAAACTTTGAGGGCTTGGAACCCTTGGAAGCTCTAAACTAGAGTGACTAGGGCTAAACTGACCATCAGCCAACTTCTCCCTAACCAAGTCCCATGATCAGGCGTCTGACAAAGCAAGGTTGTCCATGGTGGCTTGGAAGGTATGGAAATCACTCTCAAGGTTTCACAGCACATGAGCTACCAATTATTTACGTGTCAGACTTTATCACTGAGTGGGAAGAAGAATCAACCCCACATAATCCACTGACCTCTTATGATGACATCAAAGGAGGAGGATGGGATCTCATTAATTCTTTTTAGGCTCTATTATAAAACAGGATTTCAGGATCTATCCTTTATAACTAGTTATCTGTCAAAAATAACTAATGAATGCTTAAGCTGTGCTGTACAAAGAGCACTCTCATGAAGAAGACCTGACCACAGTTGATACAAAACTGTACCACGTATGAAAATATGGAAGTTAAAGACACATGTAATGAAAATTCAAAATGCCCGAACTGCAAAGGACCTCACCGCACTTTGGCAGCACGATGCCCAGTAAGGAAGGATATCATCAAAGACATGAAGGAAAAGGAAAAATCCAACAAACATATAGAAACTGACCCAACCAAAATCTATGCTGCAATAACAAAGTTGCAAGACACTACAGATGGCACGCACGCGCCATCTATCGGACAATCCCAGAACCAGAAATTTGACACGGACAGTCCCTCGCTTAATTCAGATTTCGTCCGATTTATCCGATATCCGGATTAAAGGGGTCCGTTTTAACGAGGGTCGACCGTACTTCTAAAGTGTTAGATAAAACCAACGCAGAAAACACTTACTTGAAGCTAAGTGAAGGTCTACCCTTCACCATACTAGCCACACTGATACATGCCCACATAATCAACGTGGCTAACCCGGGAACATTCGGAAAAACTATCAGAGAAATGTTTGCAGTGAACAACCTACCACAGGTAAACTTCCCACACAATGCCCCATCAGCAGACATTTTCAAATAATAACCGAAAACAGTCTAGGAATCACCAGCAAAGAAAGGGAAGATAAAATAACACAACAAGAAAATTGCACAGGAGCAGAGACTGCAATGGATACAACCCACTCCCAACTAACCACAAGACCCTAGAGAACACAACCCACCAATCAGCGAAGTCAACACCAGCAAGACCACGTAGAGAGAACCCCACTGGTCAATGGCCAGCCGAGGTTTTACTCAGTCAACTCCCAGTAACAAATGAGAGACTGTTAAAAGATATTCAAGAAGGAACAACCAAATACAGTACACATACGAAGACAGCAGAGTAGAAGAGGGACTCATAGAAGCACTAATACGTGGAGGAAAAATAAGCAACAAATATAACAAAATCGAGAGCGTAGACTTATCAAAATTCAAGAAAATAAGAACAGGACTGAAGGAGGAGAGACAGAGACCCGAGCAACCGAACGACACGCATCAAGTTTGTGCGACCCACGATTACGCAAAACAGAACACTGAAAATAATGCAACACAACGTCCTGGCCTGGACACATACAAGTAAAACAGAACTGACAAACATATACAACAGCATAGACCCAGACATAATTCTCATAAACTCACACCGACGGAAAAACAGCGACAAAATAAAACTCTTCAACTATTACACACATCAACTGAACATACACTCATAGACAATTTCCAAACCTACTTCTTAGCAGACGAAATCAACACAACTAAAGGCCCAATAACAATCGGAACAACATATTTACCTTGCCGACGGCAAACATTCCCGACTGGTGACTTACTAAAACTAATGAGACGTAACACACCATACTCGGACACAGAACCAGAAACCCAAGGGGGAAGATAATACACGACCTATTAGAAAACGGCAACATCACACACCTGGGCCCAGATTTCGAAACCTACATAGCTGCAGGAAGCACCGGGAAGCCGGATATAGTTCTGACCAATAGACACCACCATTTGAATACACACATGAAACCTGGACCAACCACCACTAGTGATCACCTGCCCATTATTATCACTCTATCAACATCACCAATACAAATCCCCTCCATCCCTAGATTCTCTTTCAACAGAGCAAACTGGGAGGGTTTTAAGGCAGAACTCAACACAAACCAACAAAAACACAGCAGACATTGACATAGCCCTGGAAACATGGTACTCTAAAGTCACCACAGCCATGGAAAATAACACCCCCAAAACAACTTACCGAATTAGGATAGAATATTACTGTAATACAACAGCAGTGACGATGTGGAGGAGGCGGAGGCGGAGGCATAGAGCGGGGAGGAGTGGTGACTGGCGGCAGCAGGGACGAGTGGAGATGCCAGCCAGTACATTACGGGTGTACAGTATTAATTGATTTTATAGCTCTTTTTGCATTTTAATATTAAATACTGTACATTACGTTTCAACAAAACTATTATTTATTTCTGAGAATATCATAATGTAATATTTTTGCTGAAACGACGTGGTAAAAACAAAAATAGGATGAGGGTGTGTTTGCCAGGAGCTGGGGTGGGGGATATAATTGACAGGATGGACAATATCTTGTCTGGTAATGGGAACAAACCCATTATCTGCCTCAGTGCAGGAGGCAATGATATTGGCCGGTGTAGGAGCGAGGAGCTTCTTGATAAGTTCAAGGCAGCCATAGATCGTATTAGGACTAAGGGAGGGATCCCTATCATTTGCGGTGTCCTGCCTAGAAGGAGAGTTGGCAGTGAATGGTTGTCAAGGGCAGTTGGTGTTAACGACCGTCTTGACAGATATTGCAAGTCAATATCAGTCCCATTCATTGACAACTGGGACAACTTCTATGGCAGAAGGGACCTTTATGCTAGGGATGGGGTGCACCTGTCTAGGGATGGAGTAGCAACCCTGGCTGGGGCTCTAGAGGGGGCAGTTCAAAAGATATCGAAGTCTTTAAACTGCTAAGAGAACATAGGGGCACGGGGGTGGAGGAGACTGCAGTGGGAGCGGGTAAACAAGGCGAAAGATTACAGGGAAATAGTGTTAGGAATGATGACATAACTAAATTAGACAGGGAGTTTAAAACTAAACGCGGTAAGGGAAGGACTCAGAACACGACTAACTTAAATGTATATTACGCGAACAGTAGAAGTATGAGAAACAAAATGGATGATATTAGGGCCTTGGTATGTACAGAAGAAATCGATATAATTGCATTCACTGAAACATGGATCAACCTAGACACACGTGAATTACCAGTCGAATACCAAATTGCGGGTTACAAACTGTTCCATACCGATAGGCAGACCAGGAAAGGAGGCGGAGTAGCAATCTATGTTAGGGATAATCTGAAGTGTGAAATAAATAAGGAAATAAAAACTGAGAGGAATACAGAAACAATTTGGATAGAATTAAGCGACGGTCGGGAAAAATTAATCACAGGAGTAATATATAGACCCCCCAATCTTGACAGAGTCAATGAGCGACTTATCTGGGATGAAATGCGCAGGGCTTCCATACACAACAAAGTCTGTATAGTAGGCGACTTTAACCTTGGCCAAATAGATTGGACCGACCTTACGGGAAACTCAGAATCAGAGGATTTTCTCGAGACGATCCAGGACTGTTTCCTAAGTCAACATATAACCGAACCCACACGGGGTAATAATATATTGGATTTAGTTTTGTCAAACAGAGAAAACCTCATTAGCAATGTCGAGGTAGGGAACGAACTTGGAAACAGCGATCACAAAGAAATTCGATTCCAGTTAGATTTTCAGGGCAGACGTAAGGAAAATTCCACTAAAGTACCAGATTTCAGAAGGGCAAACTTTGACAGTTTAAAGAGGCAGCTAAGAGAGGGGGTGTCGCGCTTGGCCGTGAACCTGACAGATGACACCGACCTGATAACGAGATCTGAGATTGCCGAGTTCCACGACAATTTAAATAGTGAGTTACTTAATGCACAAAGGCAGAACATACCATACAAAAAACTCAGATCAAACAACAATGACCCTAAATGGATAAATAATTATTTAAAGAACATCATTGGCCAAAGGAAGGCTATAGGTAGAAGGATAAATCGTGGCGAAATTCACCTCCGGGACTATTATAGGGTATTGGCGAGTAGGGTTAAAACCGAGATAAGGAAAGCAAAGAGGAATAATGAGGTAAGGATAGCAAGGGAGGCAAAGACAAACCCCAAAGGATTCTACCAAATGTACCAAACTAAAACACGAGAAAAGATTGGACCAATACGGTCAGACTCCGGCGAGCTCACTGATAACGACGGAGAAATGAGCAATAATTTGAATAAATATTTTTCAACAGTTTTCACCAGCGAAAATTTAAACATGATACCCGAGGCACCGACTCTATTCAGAGATAGTGAAGAAAACAAATTAAGTGAGATAGTAGTGACTAGTAACGATGTTAGTAAGCAAATAGACAAACTAAAGCCTAATAAGTCACCTGGTCCCGATGAGATATTTGCCAGAGTATTAAAGGAATGTAAGGAAGAGCTTAGTATGCCCTTAGTAAAGTTGTTTAACATGTCCTTAAAAACAGGTGTAGTACCAGAATCCTGGAGGATAGCGAATGTAATACCGATCTTCAAGAAGGGGGATAGATCACTATCCTCTAACTACCGCCCAATCAGTCTAACATCAATAGTAGGCAAATTACTGGAAGCAATCATTTCAAACTCTATTCGAAATCACCTGGAGAAGCACAGATTGATCAATGATTCCCAGCATGGCTTCACAAGCGGACGTTCTTGCCTAACTAATCTATTAACATTCTTTTCATCAGTTTTCGAATCAGTGGACGAGGGGCACAATTATGATGTGGTATATCTCGACTTTAGCAAAGCCTTCGACAGAGTACCCCACGAAAGATTAATTAGAAAGGTAGAAGCTCATGGCATCAAAGGTGACATCCTTAAATGGATTAGGGCGTGGTTACAGGACAGGAAACAGCGAGTGAGCATTAACGGCACTAAGTCCCATTGGAGCAACGTCACAAGTGGAGTTCCCCAAGGCTCAGTACTTGGACCATTATTGTTTATTATATACATAAACGACATAGATATCGGCATAGACAGCAACATAAGTAAATTTGCTGATGATACTAAAATAGGACGTGTTATCAAATCTGACGAGGACTCGGCAAAACTACAGGAGGATCTAAACAAATTTTTCGAATGGTCTGAAAAATGGCAGATGAAATTCAACATTGACAAATGTAAAGTACTCAGTATAGGGAATGTAAACAGGGAAACCAGATACCAGATGAACAACGATGCCATAGAGAAATCCGACTGCGAGAGAGATTTAGGAGTAATGATAAGTAGGAACCTTAAGCCAAGTAAACAATGTGTTTTTGCTCGTAACAAGGCTAATAAAGTACTTGGGTTCATACAAAGGAGTGTTAGTTACAAGACTAGCGAGGTCATCCTAAAACTGTATCTTGCTCTTGTGAGACCACACCTGGATTACGCAGTCCAGTTCTGGTCACCGTATTACAGAATGGATATAGAATCCTTGGAAAGAATCCAGAGGAGAATGACAAGACTAATCCCGGGTATCAGGAACCTTGAGTATAGAGACAGGTTAAAGCATCTTAATTTGCACTCCCTTGAGAGACGTAGAGCGAGGGGCGACCTGATAGAGGTGTATAAATGGAAGGCAGGGCTAAACAAAGGGGACATTACAAAGGTACTCAAATTATCCAACCAGGAGCGAACTCGTAACAATGGTTTTAAATTGGACAAATTTAGATTTAGGCGTGAAATAGGTAAACACTGGTTTGGAAACAGAGTAGTGGATGAATGGAACAAGTTACCAAATATCATCATTAACTCGAATACGCTGAATTGCTTCAAACATAGGTTGGATGCTCATATGAGCAATAGGGGTTGGGTGTAAACGGGACTGCCCAGTATGGGCCAATAGGCCCGCTGCAGTTTCCTCCATTCTTATGTTCTTATGTTCTTATGTATTACAGTGGAAAGTGGGATAAAATTGTGACGAAAGCAATGACTCGCTTTCTTTCGTTCAAAAGATGTTACCGTAATCACTTTTCGAATGGTTTTCAGTTGTGGTATACTGCCAGATCTGGGGTCACTAAATTTAAGGGGATAACTTAACTCTAAACTTAATTTCTAAGGGTCGCTGCCACCAGACCCCCTCTGGACAGCATGTAGCTCGTTAGGTAGCGGGCAGAGTGGACTAGGCATTGGGTTAGGTTTTCCATTGACCAGATCGATGAGGGTAAAGAAGGGGGAAACCATAACATGTCTTAATTGATTTATTCCTTATAAAACATACTGGTAAAAAAAACATATACATGAATTGGCCTTCCTCAGAAGAACAACAGAATTTTGGTTACCCAGACTCTTACATTACTGGCGGGTCATCCACCTACTTATTGCATAACAAATGGGGAACGCCGTAGCTCGGTCGTTCCTTCGTACACATCCCTTAACACATCAGACTGCTCCACTTGGGTGGATTGTAGCACCGTCGGTTATCATACATAGTAGCACCATCTCCACACACCTGTTACACTCCATACCTGCAAGTATGTGACTCCTTGTGACTTTAAGGTATACACAACGGACACCTCGTTCGCACACCGCCCTCGGTGGGTAGAGACGAGGGCTTCACCTAGAGACATACCAGCACTATTTCTACGCCTGGTATTATAGGTCGCTCCAAGTGACGACCGCCGTTTCTCACGGTCTCCTTAGTTGTGACTATTCATGTGGAGTGGTGCGCTGGGAATAATTCCCACTCGGTGTAACGCTCAAGTGGACAATGGCGGCCGGGCGGCAAGATACTCCGGCCACATGGCACCTGTGGTGACGGCAGAACGGGAAAAACTAAGCAATAATGCCTGACGGGCGGTTATCCCACCCCTTAACACATCCCTATCACACTTATATATCCAGCAAAGCTTTAAACTGTAGTAACTTCTATTTATCAACCTTAATTGTAGGGCGGGATATAGCCCGCTAGGGCACTGACCTGTGGTGACGGCAGAACGGGAAAAACTAAGGCCGATTTCCCGCCGCTTCTCGTCACATAGGCCTACAGTTTCGAATCCTCAATTTACACTTTTGTTTCTTATGGTTCTCACCTGAACACTTTACGGTATATTGTCACTCATTTCTTAACAACACATATATCAATCCTAAATTACACACTAAGGTAAGGTCTTGGTTTGCTAGTGCTTGGGTAAATGCCTGAGATTATAATATTAATGAGGCATCTGAGGCGGGTACATGACGCGCCTTGAAACAAAAGCCGAATGATCATGGCCGGGGTGTATCAACGTCACTTAAAAACTGTAATGAGGGATCCTCCTCTCACACATGGCACTATTTGAACACAGACATAAGATTCTCTGATCACTGTACCTGTCGTGGGTATATGTCACGTGAGGCTACGAGGTGTATTAAATTCATACCGACGCATACACGATATTTCCTTTCCGGTATAGTTTCTAGATCACTGTCAACACCTCACATAGTTCTGATACATTTATCCTTTTCCCAGATCATTGTTCTCATGTATTTTCATATGATATCTGTTGGAGTTATGTTCGCTACACACCCACAGACGTAAATAGTAGGACCTTCAAACCCTGATCCACACTTAGTCTTACAGTACACTAGTCCGGCTCAACTGGACTTTAACATTCATCTTATGCCTACCTTGAGTGATCCTTAACGCTATGAATACATACAGTACACTTGATATGATATAACTATACCTGGGTACAATACAACACATGGTCTAGGAACCTTGAGTAGGTGAGTTGTCCTTTCTCAATGTTTCTCGTTTTCTGAGGTTCTACAAGGGCGGTGCATTTGAATGTTATGTAGCGTAATATGAATTAGATGGGATTTTTAGGGATGACAATGATGTGCGCAGTACAGTGGGATTATGAGGCTAATGATAGGATAGAATATTATTGTAATACAGTACGGTACAACAGTTTTTTAACTCAAAACCATTCGAAAAGCGATTACGGTAAAATCTTTCAAACAACGAAAGAAAGCGAGTCATTGTTTTCGTCATGATTTTATCCCACTTTCCACTGTAATATGTATGTCATTTCAGCCAAAATATTACATTTCCATATTTATTTCTGAGAATATATTCATTCAGTCACAGTTAAGGTAAAATATACTTGTGGTGTAATATTTTAATGAGAATACGGTATGGTAGTTTTCTTTTGTTTCAAATTTAATTAACAAAGATTGATGTTTCAAATGTAATGAACAAAAATTTATGTACAGTATCTATAAATAAACTTTAAAAAATGAATACTTTGTTTTACATCATCCTGTGCTACCATACCATGCATTTGGCTACTTTGGGCTCGCAAGAGATCTGCCCTGGCAACTGTACTGACACTCACAGCTGGTGGTGCGTCGTTTCCATTGTTTACTGGTAATTACTGGTAAATGTTTTTCAACCTAACGAAACTATTAGCCGTTTAGAGGTCGACCCCCAATTTTTTGCCAAATAATTTGGTCTTAAAAACTCGAACTACACACAGGTATATATGGTAAATAAGGACATGGGGGGCCAGGGGTTTCTTAGGGGGGGGGGGGGGCAAAAGTACACGGATTTTTAACATTCACGGGTATCTCTCTTACCTAACACCCGCGTATGTTAAGGGCTGACTGTGTGTGTGTGTATATATATATATATATATATATATATATATATATATATATATATATATATATATATATATATATATATATATATATATATACGTGTGTAGCAAAGCACAAAGCAGGGAACTCCCAATTGAGGGCTGGGGACACTCTTGTAGTTTTCTCTCAATTATTTACTCTATAAATCACCCGAGAAGGAAAGGGCTGGGACCTAGATCAGACATAACTAGTTATTATACTTACAAAACAAGCATCAACTGTTGTACCACACAGTAGTAGGAATTAAACAATACATAATAAACCCGTGGTGTTGACTCACTCCAAGGGTGAATGTCTGTAGAGCATCGCTAGAATTAGCCTTATTCTGGCTTACAAACTACCTCCACCAGATCATCACATTTATTATATCAACACAGAGCAAGACACACCTGCTACTGGGCCCCGGGATGTAAACAACGCCATGGCGTCTCTCCCCCATAGTCCTTCAGCGGGAGTCACATGTTTATTCTCTGCTCCGCTGATCGGCTCGTTAGCCGCTTGGGCGATCGGTCACGTCTCTGTTACGTTACGTTTTCCTCCTCGAAGCTTACAAAAATACATATCCATATCAATAATATTCTAAATCACAAAATGGTTGTCTCTGGAGTTCCTCATACCACACACACTCCTCCATACAAATGTTTGCCGATGGCGCCAAGTTATTTCGGGAAATTAAGAACCAAGCTGACCGTGGAGAGCTGCAGAAGGACCTGTGGGGTTCGGTATGTTTGGTTCACACTCAGGATGGAATGGAGAAAGGAAACTCACATTGTGCTCTCTATATACATGTTGTATTGGATGTACAATGCAGCTTGGTGCTGGGAAGGCAGCATGGTTACAAGCGTGATGTAGAGAGAGCTGGTTGGTGAGGATGCTCAGAGGAGGACAGCTTGTGGGTCGCCATGCTCGCCGGGCAGGCGGAGGAGGGAGGGCCGCCAGGCAGCGGCAGAGGAGGAGGTGTTGCTGGCTGTGGCTGTAGGTAGAGAGAGAGAGCACCACGAGGTCAGGTCTTAAATAGCGGGGGTAGGCGTGGCTTAGCAGTTGACCCCCGCTCCGTGGTGTATGGCGGCGCTGGTTGACCTAGACCACGAGGCATACACTGGGGAATTCATGGGGTCGGCTAGGCAGCGACAAACAGCGTTTGTAGGGGAGAATTCCACTACAGTGTCCTTACTTGGAGCTGGCGGACGCTCGCCCCACAAGGGGTCACAGCTCAAGATTGAAGAAGCCTCAAGTCCAGAAAACTGTGAGGGCAAACTTTTTTGGAGTGAGGGTTGTAAACTCTTGGAACAATCTACCAGAGAGTGTTGTGACGGCACCGAGTGTGAGCTCTTTCAAGACAAGACTTGACCAACACTGGAGCGGGTTCAGGTACATTCAGGAGCCGGTGCATGCCCAGTATTTGCCAACAGTTCATGACAGAGACGTGACTGATCGCCCGGGTGGCTAGCGAGCCGATCTTTTGGTGAAGATAAATGAAAAGGAAAAGTAATCAGAGATGTGACTGATCGCCCCAGCGGCTAACATCAACGCAAGACTAAGATAAGGGTGTCATGTGGAGGTCATGGTAATAGGATAGGATAAGATAAGCTCTTGTAATTTTGCCCAAATTTATGAATAACAAAGGAATATAAGTGGAAATTAAATAGATACGCAGTTCTGTGAATATACGGAGGCATACAGGAAGGTAAGCCCATCAAATTTTTGTATATACAATAAAGAAGAAGTCAAAATGGGTGAGACCAAGGACTCAGGCGACAGGAGAAGGAAGGCAAGCGTCAACAAACATGGAAGAAGGAAGAACACCGATATGTGTGGAGAACGTGGATTAACAGTCAAGGATAGCGACAAAGCAGTTAGCTGTGATGTTTGTGAAGTGTGGTTCCACATCTGATGTGAAAAATTACCAGAAGAGGTATATAACTTTATGCAAGATGAGGAGGCAGAAGGAGTGTAGTGGAATTCTCCCCTACAAACGCTGTTTGTCGCTACCTAGCCGACCCCACCTATTCCCCAGTGTATGCCTCGTGACCTAGGTCAACCAGCGCCGCCATACACCACGGAGCGGGGGTCAACTACTAAGCCACGCCTACCCCCGCTATTTAAGACCTGACCTCGCGGTGATCTGCCTCTCTCGCTCTCTCGCTGACTCTCTACATACAGCCACAGCCAGCAACACCACCTCCTCTGCCGCTGCCCGGCGGGCCTCGCTCCTCTGCCTGCCTGGCGGTCCTCTCTCCCGCTGGCGAGCATGGCGACCCACAAGCTGTCCTCCTGTGAGCATCCTCACCAACCAGCTCTCTCTACATCACGCTTGTAACCACGCTGCCTTCCCAGCACCAAGCTGCATTGTACATCCAATACAACATGTATATAGAGAGCACATTGTGAGTTTCCTTTCTCCATTCCATCCTGAGTGCGAACACCAAACAACCCATACCCCACAAATGGTGACTCCCGGAGATTCGCACTCACACAGGATGGAGGAGAAACTGATCACGCTCCCAGTCTTCAAGCAACATGGAAGACTGGCTTATCCACCCAGAAGCAGCTGTCATCGACTCTACAACTACAGTTTCTACACCGCAGGTCAGACACCCTAGAGCAGCTCTGCTACTCTAAGCAGACACCAGCTCCTCTTCCTGCCCCAAGCACCACGTCCTACCGACCCCAGCACACCCGTCCTGCCTCAGACGCCGACCCCGGCCCAGCAGTAACCCCCGCCGCCCTGACGCGGCCTCTGTTCCTGAGTGCGGACCCACACACCCCTCTTTTCTCCCTCAGGTACTCCCTGCTAATGTCCTGCACCCTGCTGCTGTCGTGGACCCAGCTGCTGTCACGAGCCCTCATCCGCTGCTGCTGACACAGCCCCTGCTCCTGACCCAGGCCCACACACCCCAGCAGGCGCATCTGGCGACTCTGTACCTGCCGTGAGGGAAGCACAACATTCATCGCCTCCACACACACTTATTCTCCCTCTCTACTCCCACAGATATTGTGTATCTAGACAGTTGTCGCCAGCGACCGGCTCATCCACGCCATCGCCGTTGTCTCACATGAGGCACGCACCGCCCGTTCTGCCTCACATGTGCTATGCAACTCTGCAGACAACAAGTCTCCTACACAGCCTGGAGGGAAGGGGGAGTACTGTAGTGGAATTCTCCCCTACAAACGCTGTTTGTCGCTACCTAGCCGACCCCACCTATTCCCCAGTGTATGCCTCGTGACCTAGGTCAACCAGCGCCGCCATACACCACGGAGCGGGGGTCAACTACTAAGCCACGCCTACCCCCGCTATTTAAGACCTGACCTCGCGGTGATCTGCCTCTCGCTCTCTCGCTGACTCTCTACATACAGCCACAGCCAGCAACACCACCTCCTCTGCCGCTGCCCGGCGGGCCTCGCTCCTCTGCCTGCCTGGCGGTCCTCTCTCCCGCTGGCGAGCATGGCGACCCACAAGCTGTCCTCCTGTGAGCATCCTCACCAACCAGCTCTCTCTACATCACGCTTGTAACCACGCTGCCTTCCCAGCACCAAGCTGCATTGTACATTCAATACAACATGTATATAGAGAGCACATTGTGAGTTTCCTTTCTCCATTCCATCCTGAGTGTGAACCAAACAATCTCATACCCCATAAATGGTGACTCCCGGAGATTCGCACTCACACAGGATGGAGGAGAAACTGATCACGCTCCCAGTCTTCAAGCAACATGGAAGACTGGCTTATCCACACAAAAGCAGCTCTCATCGACTCTACAACTACTGTTTCTACACCGCAGGTTAGACACCCTAGAGCAGCTCTGCTACTCTAAGCAGACACCAGCTCCTCTTCCTGCCCCAAGCACCACGTCCTACCGACCCCAGCACACCCGTCCTGCCTCAGACGCCGACCCCGGCCCAGCAGTAACCCCTGCCGCCCCTGATGCAGCCTCTGTTCCTGAGTGCGGACCCACACACCCCTCTTTTCTCCCTCAGGTACTCCCTGCTAATGTCCTGCACCCTGCTGCTGTCGTGGACCCAGCTGCTGTCACGAGCCCTCATCCGCTGCTGCTGACACAGCCCCTGCTCCTGACCCAGGCCCACACACCCCAGCAGGCGCATCTGGCGACTCTGTACCTGCCGTGAGGGAAGCACAACATTCATCGCCTCCACACACACTTATTCTCCCTCTCTACTCCCACAGATATTGTGTATCTAGACAGTTGTCGCCAGCGACCGGCTCATCCACGCCATCGCCGTTGTCTCACATGAGGCACGCACTGCCCGTTCTGCCTCACATGTGCTATGCAACTCTGCAGACAACAAGTCTCCTACACAGCCTGGAGGGAAGGGGGAGTACTGTAGTGTAATTCTCCCCTACAAACGCTGTTTGTCGCTACCTAGCCGACCCCACCTATTCCCCAGTGTATGCCTCGTGACCTAGGTCAACCAGCGCCGCCATACACCACGGAGCGGGGGTCAACTACTAAGCCACGCCTACCCCCGCTATTTATGACCTGACCTCGTGGTGATCTACCTCTCTCGCTCTCTCGCTGACTCTCTACATACAGCCACAGCCAGCAACACCACCTCCTCTGCCGCTGCCCGGCGGGCCTCGCTCCTCTGCCTGCCTGGCGGTCCTCTCTCCCGCTGGCGAGCATGGCGACCCACAAGCTGTCCTCCTGTGAGCATCCTCACCAACCAGCTCTCTCTATATCACGCTTGTAACCATGCTGCCTTCCCAGCACCAAGCTGCATTGTACATCCAATACAACATGTATATAGAGAGCACATTGTGAGTTTCCTTTCTCCATTCCATCCTGAGTGTGAACCAAACAACCCATACCCCATATAGCTATATATATCTATATATATATATAGCTATATCTATATATATAGCTATATCTATATATAGCTATATCTATATATAGCTATATATATATATATATATATATATATATATATATATATATATATATATATATATATATATATATTTTATGAAAATCCACAATGAAAACGTGGATAAGATAAATCTTGATAAAATCACACGGGAAAATGGAAACAACGGAGTACCTTAGCTTTCGTCTTTATTCAAGACATCTTCAGAGGCAATTGGATTACATGGACAGAGAGAGGCTTAAATATACAGGGTGACCTAAAAAACATGATGTCAGGTCAAAATGATGACATCCACTAATCCCCACACCAACACACACGTAGAGGAGCATAAGAGAAGGGTGGTGACGTGACTAGTCAAGTCAGGTCAGAAAAAAGGGGGCCCACAAAATAACTATCATACATCTAGATCAAAGGTTTTTAAAGCATTTTTAACCTTGGGCCACTGACAAATAAATTTATGTAACATATTATCAGTTTTGAACTGACCATCACTAAGGTTTATTGATTTTAATTCCTTAATCAAACTAGCTTCAACAAGAAGTCTTTCTGTGACACAAGATGATTTGAAAACTTCTAAGCTTTTTTCCCAAGCAATGGGGTGATTATTATTCCTAACATGAACGAACAAGGCACTGCTTTCAGATGCAGTTCTAATATTATACTTATGTTGTTTGATTCTGAGCTGCAGTGTTTTTCCTGTCTGACCTACATAATTACAATTACATTTGCTACATGGAATACAATAAACACTACCATTTACATTCAAACTTGGGCTATTCCTTATTAACATATTAGTAATGGTTGAGTCATACTTGAAAACAACATTAATATTTAGAAGCTTGAGGGACCGAACTAACGGGACAAATTCATTACGATAGGGCAGAGTCAAAATATTCTTAAGTGTAGGAACTTGTCTGGTTTGAGAGGAATGAAAGGATTTTTTAGCCCTATTAAAACAACGATCAACAAACACAGAAGGGTACCCAAGTTTATGTGCAATAGAACGAATGTGTTTCAATCATAGTCAATACCATCAGAGTCACAAATACGCAGACATCTTAGGAACATAACAGAAAAAACTGACATTTTGGTAGACTCAAGGTGATTCGATAAAAAGTGAATGAAACTGTCTACCTGTGTGGGCTTTCTATATACCTTGAATTTATAGTTTTGGCCATTTCTCATGATAAGCATATCAAGAAATGGAAGGGATTCATTTATTTCTCTTTCAATTTTGAACGTGATACTAGGGACAATATTATTAAGTTTGTCTAAAAATTCAAATGGGTCACTGTTTTTAGGCCAAAGACAAAGAACATCATCAACATATCTATACCATGGAGGAATAAAGTCCACTATATTGGGTAGTAATCTAGACTCAAAGAACTCCATATAAATACAGGCTAGAGGAGCAGAAAGACAATTACCCATGCTCATACCAAATATTTGCTTGTAGAACTTCCCATTTGCACTAAACACATTGTCAGTTACGCATAACTCTATCAATTTCAGGAAAGTATCATGTTCAATAGTTAAATCTAGCAGTTGTAATTTATCTTTAAGAAATGAAAGTAAGTCTTTGACAGGTACTCTAGTGAACAGTGAATTTACATCAAAACTTATTAATTCGCAAGGTTCGTTGTGTTTCTTGAGTTTATCAATTAAATCACTGCTATTGCGTATATGTGAATTAGAAATTTGGCCTGTAAGAGGGGATATCATCTTTACCAGCGTAACTGACAATGTGTTTAGTGCAAATGGGAAGTTCTACAAGCAAATATTTGGTATGAGCATGGGTAATTGTCTTTCTGCTCCTCTAGCCTGTATTTATATGGAGTTCTTTGAGTCTAGATTACTACCCAATATAGTGGACTTTATTCCTCCATGGTATAGATATGTAGATGATGTTCTTTGTCTTTGGCCTAAAAACAGTGACCCATTTGAATTTTTAGACAAACTTAATAATATTGTCCCTAGTATCACGTTCAAAATTGAAAGAGAAATAAATGAATCCCTTCCATTTCTTGATATGCTTATCATGAGAAATGGCCAAAACTATAAATTCAAGGTATATAGAAAGCCCACACAGGTAGACAGTTTCATTCACTTTTTATCCAATCACCTTGAGTCTACCAAAATGTCAGTTTTTTCTGTTATGTTCCTAAGATGTCTGCGTATTTGTGACTCTGAATTGAAACACATTCGTTCTATTGCACATAAACTCGGGTACCCTTCTGTGTTTGTTGATCGTTGTTTTAATAGGGCTAAAAAATCCTTTCATTCCTCTCAAACCAGACAAGTTCCTACACTTAAGAATATTTTGACTCTGCCCTATCGTAATGAATTTGTCCCGTTAGTTCGGTCCCTCAAGCTTCTAAATATTAATGTTGTTTTCAAGTATGACTCAACCATTACTAATATGTTAATAAGGAATAGCCCAAGTTTGAATGTAAATGGTAGTGTTTATTGTATTCCATGTAGCAAATGTAATTGTAATTATGTAGGTCAGACAGGAAAAACACTGCAGCTCAGAATCAAACAACATAAGTATAATATTAGAACTGCATCTGAAAGCAGTGCCTTGTTCGTTCATGTTAGGAATAATAATCACCCCATTGCTTGGGAAAAAAGCTTAGAAGTTTTCAAATCATCTTGTGTCACAGAAAGACTTCTGGTTGAAGCTAGTTTGATTAAGGAATTAAAATCAATAAACCTTAGTGATGGTCAGTTCAAAACTGATAATATGTTACATAAATTTATTTGTCAGTGGCCCAAGGTTAAAAATGCTTTAAAAACCTTTGATCTAGATGTATGATAGTTATTTTGTGGGTCCCCTTTTTTTTTCTGACCTGACTTGACTAGTCACGTCACCACCCTTCTCTTAAGCTCCTCTACGTGTGTGTTGGTGTGGGGATTAGTGGATGTCATCATTTTGACCTGACCTCATGTTTTTAAGGTCACCCTGTATATTTAAGCCTCTCTCTGTCCATGTAATCCAGTTGCCTCTGAAGATGTCTTGAATAAAGACGAAAGCTAAGGTACTCCGTTGTTTCCATTTTCCCGTGTGATTTTATCAAGATATATATATATATATATATATATATTTTCCCGTGTGATTTTATCAAGATATATATATATATATATATATATATATATATATATACACAGTTGTACCCCACTTAACGCGATCAATAGAACCCAGAGGGTCCCTTGTTAAGTGAAATCCGCGTTAAGTGAACAACAGAACATATGGGATTAATTCCAATAGAAACCAGCCCGACCCCCAAACTCCACTTTTTGAAGACACATAACTATGTTGTAGTAAAAATAACATCTTAATTTTATGATGGTACATGCACACAATTAATACTTAAGAGAAATAGAGAAATACAGTCGCCAAGTTAATGTCCATTCAAATAATGGACTCAACTCCCTCCCCCTCTTCTCACACTACACTGCTGGCTCTTCCCTCTCTGAGAAATTTTTGGGGGAAAACCACTAAATTTTAATTAATAATACCTCAAACTAAAGTTAGGATAATACAATTGACATTGCTGGATTCCTTGTAAGACCAGGAATATTTTGAATATAAATGTCATATATTTTGCACAAAAGATGACATAGTTACTCAGAAAATTTTTGTATCTAAAATTTGTATGTCTAATGCAAAATATATGATGTTTATATTCAAAATGATCACCAAATTATAAGAATTCCAGCAATGTAAATTATATTCTGGCCGGGTAATTTGTATGAATTTTATGAGCTAAAACAAATATCTTCAGTTAATAAAAAAAAAAATAATATTCATGACACTATCTGTCAATCAAAGTACCCCACCTTGCCTCCCCCACCCTCTTCCAACCACGCGGTCAGTCCCAACCCTCCCCCCCACCAAGAGAAAGAGTGGGTGAAAAAAATAAATTTTAACATTTTGTATTAAATAATACCTCAGATTAAAGTTAGGATAATATAATTGACACTGCTGGATTCCTTGTAAGACCAGGAATATTTTGAATATAAACGTCATATATTTTGCACAAACGATAACATGCTTACTCAGATTAAACATTTTATCTAAAAATTTTATGTCTAATGCAAAATATATGATGTTTATATTCAAAATGATCACCAAATTATAAGAATTCCAGCAATGTAAATTATATTCTGACCGGGTAATTTGTATGAATTTTATGAGCTAAAACAAATATCTTCAGTTAATAAAAAAAAAAAAATATTCGTCACAGGGTAACAGATGGTCGGTCAGTCCCTCCCTCCCCCTCCCAAGGAGATGTGTGGGAAAACCAGAATACTTAACTTTTTTGTAATAAATAGTACCTCAAACTAAAGTTAGGATAATATAATTGACATTGCTGGATTCCTTGTAAGACCAGGAATATTTTGAATATAAATGTCATATATTTTGCACAAAAGATAACATAGTTACCCAGAGAAAAAATGTTATCTAAAATTTTTATGTCTAATGCAAAATATATGATGTTTATATTCAAAATGATCACCAAATTATAAGAATTCCAGCAATGTAAATTATATTCTGGCCCGGTAATTTGTATGAATTTTATGAGCTAAAACAGGCAGTCAGGCAGGGTGGAGGGTGGGGCAAATCTAAAAATAGCGTCTCCAGCCGGACACTTACTGAGTATATGTGGAAAAAATCCGTGTTAAGTGAAAGTTCAGCTCTGGCGAGGCACCGCGTATATGAAAAAACGTGTTAAGTGAAACCGCGTTAGGCGGGGTAATACTGTATATATATATATAGATATATATAGATATATATATAGATATATATATATATTTTTATAGATATATATATTGATAAAATCACACGGGAAAATGGAAACAACGGAGTACCTTAGCTTTCGTCTTGAATAAAGACGAAAGCTAAGGTATTCCGTTGTTTCCATTTTCCCGTGTGATTTTATCAAGATTTATCTTATCCACGTTTTCATTGTGGATTTAAATGAAATATATATATATATATATATATATATATATATATATATATATATATATATATATATATATATATATATATATATATATGAAGGAGTAAGGATAAGAGGGCAGGGGGGGGGGGGGTTACAGTAGGCTTAAATAAATTTTTTATGTATACGAACTATCATTTATTCATACTTTCACAGAGAAATTACCAGCAAATCTATAAAGGTAGTCTTAAACTTGAATGACTTCATAAACATTTTATATCCTATTTATGAATTTCAATACAGAAAATAAATACTTTCAAATCACCTATTATGGAGAACATTGCTTAAAAGTCACCTCTACTGTTTTTCTTCATCAGTCATGACACTACATTCATATTTTCATCTCCTTCACTTATGTGAGTTCATGACACAGTACCTGTACAATAAACTACATAAACTCAACTGTAACCTTTCAATATGTTGCACAAATTATGCTATATGTCTCATTTAGACATGGTGAGCATCAATAGCTGAACACTGTGAATAAGAAACATTACATAATCACTGAAGACATTAAAACTGCCATGTGCCTTAAATGCACACAAATGGAAGAGTCTGAAATACAATGGAATAAAGTTGTCATAACTTGTGTAGCTGGATGAGATGGTCAATAAAAAATCAAATACACACCAGAAGGCTTGTTCTAGCTGAGTGACTAGGAGTTCAAGTGAAAATAAATTTAGCAAGAAAGAAGACAAAATTCATACAAATACATGACGTTCAAATGTCACGCAACTTAAAATAAGTGAAACATGAAACTCGGTTGATGATACGAGTACTTGAATTACGTCTGAGCCTCACAAGGAGTTACTTAACAAATTTCAGAACTTGCCTCCTTAAAACAGTTATAATTGTACTTTATGTGTTTATTAAAATTAACCCTTGAACTAGTGCTATGTAAAAAAAAAAATTTTTTTTACGTAACATAGAGCATAACCTGTCTTAAGTAAATCTTGTGAAACCAAAGCAAGTGACGTGCAATGAGAGCAGTGATTTAGAAGGAAGATGACTCAGCAGCACAATGACAAAAACTACAACACACTGCTTTAGCCTAACAAATTTTCATAATTTTCCTCAATAGGGCATATACCTATATGGATATTCAATGATAGTAAACACTCATCCTCAAAAACATTTATAAAAATCTATTTTGTCAAAAGATGAAGCTTAGACGTTCATCACAGCACTATAACTTCAAATGATGTGTATTTACAAGTGGTGTGGAGCACAATTTTTGTCCCTTGAGCTACTTGTGGAAGATGTTTCCTTTTTTCATAGAACCTTGAGTTCATCCATCATTATATATATATATATATATATATATATATATATATATATATATATATATATATATATATATATATATATATATATATATATACACACACACACACAGTATTCAAGATGTCTAGAATAAAGACGAAAGCTAAGGTGCTCCAATGTTTCCCTTTTCCAGTGTGATTTTATCAATATATATATATATATATATATATATATATATATATATATATATATATATATATATATATATATATATGAGAGAGAGAGGCTTTTCGCCTGTGGGATAGCAAGAAACAAATGCCAGAACAAACAATAGCTTCATCTTGTTCTTCTTGCAGAAAGAAGTTATACAAAGAAAACAAAAGGAAATTTACATCATTATGAAAGTAGTACTTTTATGCAATGTTTAAGGATCACAAATAAATTACCCAAAACATTAAAATCAATATGTAACCAGAATACAGACCACATCAGATTGATGATTTATGACCTGACTGTATTCTCTCAGCTGTACAGATTAATCTTTCTCAGGTGTGGAACAACAAGCATTGGTTGTGAATATACTGTACCTTCTGTCTTTAGTGTTTTCATTTTTTAAAGTAATATCACTGTGGAGATTAAAATTATCTTCACTTACCACACAACCACTACACTCCAAATATTGCAGTAAGGCATCATATTCATCTGCCTAAAAGCTGTATCTTGTAAGGTTATTAACTGAACTTTCCCATTTTGAGAAGATATAAGAGAATTCCATAATTCATGAAAATGTCATATAACCTGGATATCCTATTCACTGCCATGTCTTTCTTTACTCTTAACTTCTCTGTATCTAACAGCCTTATAACAATTTAATTATTCTAAATTTCACACAGCCATAGGAGGTGGTCTTCTGAAGAGTATGAGGGTGGCAATGATGACTGAGAGGACTGCCATGAGGTAGATGTCCCAATCTGGGCCAAGTATTTCCTCTATGTTATTCTCATCTATATCCAACCACTGAAACTGAAAAATAGAAGAAAAATATATATATTTATTTATTTAAGCAGTTATGAATGAGAATTGCATTAACATCACAAACCTACTCCATGAAAACAATTTATTGAAGATGCACTGCAAATACCCATAAATATTTCTCCTAATACATCCACAACCCCAGAACATTTACAGTATCTACCGGGGCAAACAAATTATATCTCAATTAAGTAACAGTCCCTAAAAAAGTTAAAATGTGGGTTTTTAATATATGCATTGCAAAAAAGGGAAAAGGGAAAAGAAAAAAAAAACAAATGCAAATTCTTCATAAACAAATCTAATCATCAAAACCAAGTGATTATCTCAGGCTGGGTTATTACTTATAAGTGCTACCTCCTCCAGCTTTGTCATTACTTACATCCTCAAAATACTTGAAGGAAAAGAGAAATGCCAGCTTAGCTAGGGCTAATGCTACTGGCACCTGGGCATCAGCACTGGCTTCTGCAGCCATGTCATAGAACCGCTTGGCTAGGTGCATATCCTGTGAAAATAAATCGAGTCATAAAACCAAAAAATTCATGTATGAGAAATTGCTTTTCAAACTGTGTTATGTTTGTTATCATGCAAATTGGAAATCTTATATCATTATATAGTACAGCAGAGGTCCCCAACCAGTAGACCAAACCATATTATGGAGCCCGCAAAGATTTACTTGAAAATTTTAACATATTTGGGAATCTTCGTCAGTGAAAATATGTAATAACATGATACAACTTTAGAGAGAGAAAGAGAGGAACTGCCGTTTTTCCCAAGTCTGCCATGTACAGGACATGTGTATTTACCCCAGACCGAGCCCAGAGAGAGAACCAGCCTGAAAGAGTAAATGTAAAAAGTATGTAACTGGTAACAGTCAGACTTGTGTGAAACTGCTTATCAGTTCTCCATGTATATAAAAATCTTCTAGACACACATCACACACCCTCCAATACCACTCACACACCCACACACACCCTCCAACATCACCCTCACCCTACATTACCCACACATCACACACACACAGTCTCCAACAACCACCCACACACCCCAACATCACACCCCCATGCATATACACACACACACACACACACACCCACCCCCTCCAACAACCACCCACACACCCCAACATCACACCCCCATGCATACGCACAAGCTCTTTCAATAAACCGTTAATTATTAATATTATTATTATTACTCCAACACCCCCCCCCCCCCCCCCACACACACACACCCAATAAGGGAATGAAGACAGCAAGCATGAGGAGTGAGGGTCTTACTGGATGACAAATTTCCTGTGTGACTTAAATATCAGCTGTTGAGGAGCACTAGGCAACACTGGTGCATATTACCACTCCCTTCCACTCCATCTCTCTAATTACCCACACCTTTCTGCTTTCTCACTTATTTAAAAAATGTTATGTAATGTAATGTTGAAGGGATACAACTTCGCTCATTTATACTTATCACAAACTCCCTACAAATACTTTAGATTTATCATGTTTATTCAAGACATCTTCAGGTCATAAGACCCACTAGTCCCCCACCCATGAAAGGGTGACCTGACATTCCATCAGGTCAGTATTATGAGACAACTATTCCCCCACCCTACCTCCACCTGACATTGTGTCAGGTCAGGTCACTTACACGAGACCCACTAATTCCCCACAGTTCCATGGGAATGGAAAATACCAGTCTTTGCTGTAACACAAAGTTTCATTCACACCCGTATCATATATGTTTTTAATTTTTAAATATAGTGTACTTATTTAACCAAACTTTTTGATAAACTATTCTGGATTATTATAGTAAAAAAATGGAGTTTCTAACATAATTAGAACTATATTTATGGACACCGATAGTTTAGACTCAATGAAAACATCCCCAGAACCCACAAACTCACTGGGGAAGTTGGGTAGTGTCTGTCTGTGCAAGATGTCTTAGACACCAGGATACATATATAATCAACGACCTCACCAGCAAGGAATCGAACCCTCGACCTACTGGGTGTGACTAGGGAACGCTTACCGGCTAGGCCACAAGGACACTAAAAGCAGTTCTAGACTCTGTTATATTTCACACAAAGCCTGTTCATCGAGCTGATGGCGCCGTGAACCTCAATGGGAAACTGCCCGTGCCACTTATGTGGTGTCAGTAGCATTTTACCGAATCCAGCTGGTATGAAACGCGAGGTACATATATATACTTCATTTTTAGTCCATTTAACACGCGGACTTTGAACATATAATCAACGACCTCGCGTTTCATATATATATATATATATATATATATATATATATATATATATATATATATATATATATATATATATATATACAGTGACCCCTCCGTTAACAAACTCAATCCGTTCCAGAAGGTCGTTCGTTAACCGAAAAGTTCGTTAACCGAAACCATTGTTTCAATGGGTTTTTAGGTAATTGGTTCCAGCTCACCGAAAATTTCCTAAATTCAACAAAAATGGTAGAAAAGTTCACTTACTTTGAGGTGTGTATGTAGAAGGCTCCTGGATGATGATGATGGGATTTAGAATGGGGGTGGAGGAGAAGGAAGAAGATAAGGCATTGGGGTGGAAGAAAAGTCACCCCATGGCGCCATTTCACCCATAAAATTTTAGCTCTCGGTGTAATTCAGGATTATTTTCTTTAAATCAACACTGCACTGCATTATATATTGTCAATATGTAAAATATATTTCAAAATGACCAATAATTTGCTTGGAAACACAGAAAAAAAGCATTTAGTCGAAGAGAGTCTCAAGCAAGATGTTACCTCCAGTGAAAACAGAGAGAGACTAACTCCTGTTTGCTGTGTTAAGAGGCTGGATGCCGTGCATTAAACTTGTCACTTTACCTTCAATTATGTTCAACAATTGTTAAAATGACTAAAAAATTGAATATTAAACTTTTAAAATTATTGAATAGTATAAACTTCTTGATATTTACTAAAATAGTAAGGAATTTAAGCCCTAGAACCGGTTAATGTATTGGCGGACTGATACTAAAGCTGGTTGCCCGGTCAGTGCAAGCGAAAACATGTTGAGGTCGGTTCGTAAGAGCTTCGTTAACTGAATTTTTTTTCGTTAACCGAATTGAAGATCCTTATGGAAGGCAGTTCGTTAATTGAAATTACGTTAACCGAGGTGTTCGTTAAACGAGGGGTCACTATATGTATATACGTATATATATATATACATATATATATATTTTTATATATATATACAGGTAGTCGTCGACTTACGACCTATGCGACTTACGTCTGTTCGACTTTACGACCGGCGGTACGACAGTTTTGGCCCCAGCCCCAGTGTAAATAATAAACCAATTGTACTGTAGTATGCAGTGATTTACTTAAACCTGACGACCGTAACAATAATGAACAAAGAAAATGTTGATAAAATATGACTTAAAGATGATTATATTATCATTACACATTACAGTATAATATACGTAAGGTAATTATAACATAGGCCGACTTACGACCAGATCAACTTACGACCGGTCGGCCGTAACCAATCTAGGTCGTAAGTCGACGACTACCTGTATATATATATATATATGCAAGTAAATCACTG
>CAUDMG010000485.1:1392500-1560550 GCA_958450375.1 Homarus gammarus | reverse complement strand
TGGGCAAGTTAACTCACCATCACAAACAAAGGGACCGCCAGCAGGTACAGGACCCCCTCCGCTCCTTTCTTTTCTTCTCCTCTTTTCCCCTTCTTCTCCTCCTCCTCCTTATCCTCCTCCTCTCCTTTCCTTCTATTCCTTCCAATTTCCTTCCTTTTTCTCTCCGTATTTACCTTTCCTTACTCTCTCCTCACTTTCCATCCCTCCTCTCCTTCCTAACCATCCCCTGCTCTCTCCTCTCCTCTCTTCCTTATTTTTTACTTCATATTCCCTTCATCATTGCCCACTATTCTATCCCATTCTTTCATTCTTCTCCTTCTCTTCTCCTATTTTCCCTCTATTTACTACTTCTACCTACCGTTTCCACTATGTCTCTTCTCCCTCTCCTTCCCCCTTCCCCTCCTCATCCCTTCCTTCTTCCTTCCCTCTCTGAACTGCCCGTCATCCATTCCCCCTCTCCTTCTCAATTATTCCTCCTCTACCTTCTTCCTCTTTAATATTCCTCTGTCTTCCTCGCTCACATCTCTCTTCATTTCCTTCCCTCCCTCCTCCTCCCATTCCTTCAGTTTTTATCTTCTCCAGTCTCCCTCAATTCTTCCTTCCTCCCTCCCTCTTTACCACCACCACCCTATCGTCTCCCTTTCTTCGTCATCCTAACTTCCTCCCTCACTCTTTCCTCTTCTCCTCACACACACTTCTTCTCTCCCGGCCACCCCATCCTCACCCCTTCCCCCCCATTCTCCCCACATATTCTTGTCTTGCCCCGAAACGCATCAAGAGGCTGCACCTGCAATATATTGTTTTGTGCCTTGGAGGAGGGGTGTTAACACTCGTCTTTATGAGGCAAATATTGTTATGACGCTCAAGGGATGGGAGGAGAGGGGGAGGGATGGGAGGAGAGGGGTGAGGGATGGGAGGAGAGGGGAGGGATGGGAGGAGAGGGTGAGGGATGGGAGGAGAGGGTGAGAGATGGGAGGAGAGGGGGAGGGATGGGAGGAGAGGGGGAGGGATGGGAGGAGAGGGTGAGGGATGGAAGGAGAGGCGTGAGGATGGGAGGAGAGGGTGAGGGATGGGATGAGAGGGTGAGGCTATGGGAGGAGAGGGTGAGGGATGGGAGGAGAGGGTGAGGGATGGGAGGAGAGGTGAGGATGGAGGAGAGTGGTAGGGATGGAGGAGGGGGTGAGGTGGAGGAGAGTGGTGAGGGATGGAAGGAGATGGTGAGGGATGGGAGGAGAGGGGGAGGGATGGAGAGGAGAGGGTGAGGGGATGGAGAGGAGAGGGTGAGGAGGTGGAAGGAGAGGGTGAGGGAGGGAGGAGAGGGTGGAGGGATGGGAGGAGAGGGTGAGGGATGGGAGGAGAGGGGGAGGGATGAGAGGAGAGGGTGAGGATGGAAGGAGAGGGGGAGGGATGGGAGGAGAGGGGGAGGGATGGGAGGAGAGGGTGAGGGATGGGAGGAGAGGGGGAGGGAGGGGAGGAGAGGGTGAGGGATGGGAGGAGAGGGTGAGGGATGGAAGGAGAGGGTGAGGGATGGGAGGAGAGGGAGTGAGGTATGGGAGGAGAGGGGGAGGGATGGAAGGAGAGGAGTAGGAGGTGGAAGGAGAGGGTGAGGGATGGGAGGAGAGGGGGAGGGATGGGAGGAGAGGGGGAGGGATGGGAGGAGAGGGTGAGGGATGGAGGAGAGGGTGAGGGATGGGAGGAGAGGGGGAGGGCTGGGAGGAGAGGGTGAGGGATGGGAGGAGAGGGTGAGGGATGGAGGAGAGGGGAGAGGATGGGAAGGAGAGGGGGAGGGATGGGAGGAGAGGGTGAGGGATGGGAGGAGAGGAGTAGGAGGTGGAAGGAGAGGGTGAGGGATGGGAGGAGAGGAGTAGGAGGTGGAAGGAGAGGGGGAGGGATGGGAGGAGAGGGGGAGGGATGGGAGGAGAGGGTGAGGGATGGGAGGAGAGGGTGAGGGATGGAAGGAGAGGGTGAGGGATGGGAGGAGAGGGTGAGGGATGGGAGGAGAGGAGTAGGAGATGGAAGGAGAGGGTGAGGGATGGGAGGAGAGGGTGAGGGATGGAAGGAGAGGGTTAGAGATGGAAGGAGAGGGGGAGGGATGGGAGGAGAGGGTGAGGGATGGGAGGAGAGGGTGAGGGATGGGGAGGAGAGGGGTAGGGATGGGAGGAGAGGGTGAGGGATGGGAGGAGAGGGGGAGGGATGGGAGGAGAGGGGAGGGATGGGAAGAGAGGGTGAGGGATGGGAGGAGAGGGTGAGGGATGGGAGGAGAGGGTGAGGGATGGGAGGAGAGGGTGAGGGATGGGAGGAGAGGGGGAGGGATGGAAGGAGAGGGTGAGGGATGGTAGGAAAGGGTGAGGGATGGGAGGAGAGGGTGGAGGGATGGGAGGAGAGGGTGAGGGATGGGAGGAGAGGAGTAGGAGGTGGAAGGAGAGGGTGAGGGATGGGAGGAGAGGGGGAGGGATGGGAGGAGAGGGTGAGGGATGGGAGGAGAGGGTGGAGGATGGAAGGAGAGGGTGAGGGATGGAGGAGAGGGGGAGGGATGGGAGGAGAGGGTGAGGGATGGAAGGAGAGGGTGAGGGATGGGAGGAGAGGGGGAGGGATGGGAGGAGAGGGGGAGGGATGGGAGGAGAGGGTGAGGGATGGGAGGAGAGGGTGAGGGATGGGAGGAGAGGGGGAGGGATGGGAGGAGAGGGGGAGGGATGGGAGGAGAGGGTGAGGGATGGAGGAGAGGGGAGGATGGAGGAGAGGGTGAGGGATGGGAGGAGAGGGTGAGGGATGGGAGGAGAGGGTGAGGGATGGGAAGGAGAGGAGTGGAGGGTGGATGGAGAGGGTGAGGGATGGGAGGAGAGGGTGAGGTGGAAGGAGAGGGTGAGGGATGGAGGAGAGGGTGAGGGATGGGAGGAGAGGAGTAGGAGGTGGAAGGAGAGGGTGAGGGATGGGAGGAGAGGGTGAGGGATGGGAGGAGAGGGGGAGGGATGGAAGGAGAGGGTGAGGGATGGGAGGAGAGGGTGAGGGATGGGAGGAGAGGGTGAGGGATGGGAGGAGAGGGTGAGGGATGGAAGGAGAGGGTGAGGAGGTGGAAGGAGAGGGTGAAGGATGGGAGGAGAGGGTGGAGGATGGAAGGAGAGGGTGAGGGATGGGAGGAGAGGGTGAGGTGAGGGAGGGAGGGAGGAGGGAGTAGGAGGTGGAAGGAGAGGGGGAGGGATGGGAGGAGAGGGTGAGGGATGGGAGGAGAGGGTGAGGGATGGAAGGAGAGGGAGGAGGATGGAGGAGAGGGTGAGGGATGGGAGGAGAGGGTGAGGGATGGGAGGAGAGGGTGAGGGATGGAAGGAGAGGAGTAGGAGGTGGAAGGAGAGGGTGAGGGATGGGAGGAGAGGAGTAGGAGGTGGAAGGAGAGGGTGAGGGATGGGAGGAGAG
The DNA here is from genome assembly GCA_958450375.1 of Homarus gammarus. NCBI lineage: Eukaryota > Metazoa > Arthropoda > Malacostraca > Decapoda > Nephropidae > Homarus > Homarus gammarus. Next base: position 1,557,139 of record CAUDMG010000485.1, on the reverse strand, counting down.
GGTGAGGGATGGGAGGAGAGGGTGAGGGGTGGAAGGAGAGGGTGAGGGATGGGAGGAGAGGGGGAGGGATGGAGGAGAGGAGGGAGGGGAAGGAGAGGGTGAGGATGGGAGGAGAGGGGGAGGGATGGAGGAGAGGGTGAGGGATGGAGGAGAGGAGGAGGTGGAAGGAGAGGGTGAGGGATGGGAGGAGAGGGTGAGGGATGGGAGGAGAGGGTGAGGGATGGAAGGAGAGGGTGAGGGATGGGAGGAGAGGGTGAGGGATGGGAGGAGAGGGTGAGGGATGGGAGGAGAGGGTGAGGGATGGAAGGAGAGGGTGAGGGATGGGAGGAGAGGGGGAGGGATGGGAGGAGAGGGTGAGGGATGGAAGGAGAGGGTGAGGGATGGGAGGAGAGGGTGAGGGATGGGAGGAGAGGGAGGAGGGAGGAGAGGGGAGGGTGGAGGAGAGGGGAGGATGGAGGAGAGGGTGAGGTATGGTAGGAGAGGGTGAGGGATGGGAGGAGAGGGTGAGGGATGGGAGGAGAGGGTGAGGGATGGGAGGAGAGGAGTAGGAGGTGGAAGGAGAGGGTGAGGGATGGGAGGAGAGGGGGAGGGATGGGAGGAGAGGGTGAGGGATGGGAGGAGAGGGTGAGGGATGGGAGGAGAGGGTAGGAGGGAGGAGAGGGGAGGATGGAGGAGAGGAGGAGGTGGAAGGAGAGGGTGAGGGATGGGAGGAGAGGGTGAGGGATGGGAGGAGAGGGTGAGGGATGGGAGGAGAGGGTGAGGGATGGGAGGAGAGGGTGAGGGATGGGAGGAGAGGGTGAGGGATGGGAGGAGAGGGGGAGGGATGGGAGGAGAGGGTGAGGGATGGGAGGAGAGGGTGAGGGATGGGAGGAGAGGGTGAGGGATGGAGGAGAGGGTGAGGGATGGAGGAGAGGGTGAGGGATGGGAGGAGAGGGTGAGGGATGGGAGGAGAGGGTGAGGGATGGAGGAGAGGGTGAGGGATGGAGGAGAGGAGTAGGAGGTGGAAGGAGAGGGTGAGGGATGGAGGAGAGGAGTAGGAGGTGGAAGGAGAGGGTGAGGGATGGGAGGAGAGGGTGAGGGATGGGAGGAGAGGGTGAGGAGGTGGAAGGAGAGGGTGAGGGATGGGAGGAGAGGGTGAGGGATGGGAGGAGAGGGTGAGGGATGGGAGGAGAGGGTGAGGGATGGAAGGAGAGGGTGAGGGATGGGAGGAGAGGGTGAGGGATGGGAGGAGAGGAGTAGGAGGTGGAAGGAGAGGGTGAGGGATGGGAGGAGAGGGGGAGGGATGGGAGGAGAGGGGAGGGATGGAAGGAGAGGGGGAGGGATGGGAGGAGAGGGTGAGGGATGGAAGGAGAGGGTGAGGGATGGGAGGAGAGGAGTAGGAGGTGGAAGGAGAGGAGGAGGGATGGGAGGAGAGGGTGAGGGATGGGAGGAGAGGGTGAGGGATGGGAGGAGAGGGTGAGGGATGGGAGGAGAGGGTGAGGGATGGGAGGAGAGGAGTAGGAGGTGGAAGGAGAGGGTGAGGGATGGGAGGAGAGGGTGAGGGATGGGAGGAGAGGGTGAGGGATGGGAGGAGAGGGTGAGGGATGGGAGGAGAGGAGTAGGAGGTGGAAGGAGAGGGTGAGGGATGGGAGGAGAGGGTGAGGGATGGGAGGAGAGGGTGAGGGATGGGAGGAGAGGGTGAGGGATGGGAGGAGAGGAGTAGGAGGTGGAAGGAGAGGGTGAGGGATGGGAGGAGAGGGGGAGGGATGGGAGGAGAGGGTGAGGGATGGGAGGAGAGGGTGAGGGATGGGAGGAGAGGAGTAGGAGATGGAAGGAGAGGGTGAGGGATGGGAGGAGAGGAGTAGGAGGTGGAAGGAGAGGGTGAGGGATGGGAGGAGAGGGGGAGGGATGGGAGGAGAGGGTGAGGGATGGGAGGAGAGGGTGAGGGATGGGAGGAGAGGGTGAGGGATGGAGGAGAGGGTGAGGGATGGGAGGAGAGGGTGAGGGATGGGAGGAGAGGGTGAGGGATGGGAGGAGAGGGTGAGGGATGGGAGGAGAGGGTGAGGGATGGGAGGAGAGGGTGAGGGATGGAAGGAGAGGGTGAGGGATGGGAGGAGAGGGTGAGGGATGGGAGGAGAGGGTGAGGGATGGGAGGAGAGGGTGAGGGATGGAAGGAGAGGGTGAGGGATGGGAGGAGAGGAGTAGGAGGTGGAAGGAGAGGGTGAGGGATGGGAGGAGAGGGGGAGGGATGGAGGAGAGGGTGAGGGATGGGAGGAGAGGGTGAGGGATGGGAGGAGAGGGTGAGGGATGGGAGGAGAGGGTGAGGGATGGGAGGAGAGGAGTAGGAGGTGGAAGGAGAGGGTGAGGGATGGAAGGAGAGGGTGAGGGATGGAAGGAGAGGGTGAGGGATGGAAGGAGAGGGTGAGGGATGGGAGGAGAGGAGTAGGAGGTGGAAGGAGAGGGTGAGGGATGGGAGGAGAGGGTGAGGGATGGGAGGAGAGGGGGAGGGATGGAAGGAGAGGGGGAGGGATGGAAGGAGAGGGGGAGGGATGGGAGGAGAGGGTGAGGGATGGGAGGAGAGGAGTAGGAGGTGGAAGGAGAGGGTGAGGGATGGGAGGAGAGGGTGAGGGATGGGAGGAGAGGAGTAGGAGGTGGAAGGAGAGGGTGAGGGATGGGAGGAGAGGGTGAGGGATGGGAGGAGAGGGTGAGGGATGGAGGAGAGGGAAAAGTGATGGAAGGAGAAGGAGAGGGATTAGAGGAGAGGGAGAGGGATGGGAGGAGAGGGTGAGGGATGGAGGAGTGGGTGAGGGATGGGAGGAGAGGAGTAGGAGGTGGAAGGAGAGGGTGAGGGATGGGAGGAGAGGAGTAGGAGGTGGAAGGAGAGGGTGAGGGATGGGAGGAGAGGGTGAGGGATGGGAGGAGAGGAGGAGGGATGGAGGAGAGGGTAGGAGGGAGGAGAGGGTGAGGGATGGGAGGAGAGGGTGAGGGATGGGAGGAGAGGGGGAGGGATGGAAGGAGAGGGTGAGGGATGGAAGGAGAGGGTGAGGGATGGGAGGAGAGGGTGAGGGATGGGAGGAGAGGAGTAGGAGGTGGAAGGAGAGGGTGAGGGATGGGAGGAGAGGGGGAGGGATGGGAGGAGAGGGTGAGGGATGGGAGGAGAGGGTGAGGGATGGAAGGAGAGGGTGAGGGATGGGAGGAGAGGGGGAGGGATGGGAGGAGAGGGTGAGGGATGGAAGGAGAGGGTGAGGGATGGGAGGAGAGGGGGAGGGATGGGAGGAGAGGGTGAGGGATGGGAGGAGAGGGGGAGGGATGGGAGGAGAGGGTGAGGGATGGGAGGAGAGGGGGAGGGATGGGAGGAGAGGGTGAGGGATGGGAGGAGAGGGTGAGGGATGGGAGGAGAGGGTGAGGGATGGGAGGAGAGGGTGAGGGAGGGGAGGAGAGGGGGAGGGATGGAGGAGAGGGTGAGGGATGGGAGGAGAGAGTGAGGTATGGGAGGAGAGGGTGAGGGATGGGAGGAGAGGAGTAGGAGGTGGAAGGAGAGGGTGAGGGATGGGAGGAGAGGAGGAGGGATGGGAGGAGAGGGTGAGGGATGGGAGGAGAGGGGGAGGGATGGGAGGAGAGGAGTAGGAGGTGGAAGGAGAGGGTGAGGGATGGGAGGAGAGGGGGAGGGATGGGAGGAGAGGGTGAGGGATGGGAGGAGAGGGTGAGGGATGGGAGGAGAGGGGGAGGGATGGGAGGAGAGGAGTAGGAGGTGGAAGGAGAGGGTGAGGGATGGGAGGAGAGGGGGAGGGATGGGAGGAGAGGGTGAGGGATGGAGGAGAGGAGTAGGAGGTGGAAGGAGAGGGTGAGGGATGGGAGGAGAGGGTGAGGGATGGGAGGAGAGGAGTAGGAGGTGGAAGGAGAGGGTGAGGGATGGGAGGAGAGGGTGAGGGATGGGAGGAGAGGGGGAGGGATGGGAGGAGAGGGTGAGGGATGGGAGGAGAGGGTGAGGGATGGGAGGAGAGGGTGAGGGATGGGAGGAGAGGGTGAGGGATGGGAGGAGAGGGTGAGGGATGGGAGGAGAGGAGTAGGAGGTGGAAGGAGAGGGTGAGGGATGGGAGGAGAGGAGTAGGAGGTGGAAGGAGAGGGTGAGGGATGGGAGGAGAGGGTGAGGGATGGGAGGAGAGGAGTAGGAGGTGGAAGGAGAGGGTGAGGGATGGGAGGAGAGGGTGAGGGATGGGAGGAGAGGAGTAGGAGGTGGAAGGAGAGGGTGAGGGATGGGAGGAGAGGGTGAGGGATGGGAGGAGAGGAGTAGGAGGTGGAAGGAGAGGGTGAGGGATGGGAGGAGAGGGTGAGGGATGGGAGGAGAGGGTGAGGGATGGAAGGAGAGGAGTAGGAGGTGGAAGGAGAGGGTGAGGGATGGGAGGAGAGGGTGAGGGATGGGAGGAGAGGGTGAGGGTGGAAGGAGAGGGTGAGGGATGGGAGGAGAGGGTGAGGGATGGAAGGAGAGGGTGAGGGATGGGAGGAGAGGAGTAGGAGGGAGGAGAGGGGAGGGATGGGAGGAGAGGGGGAGGGATGGGAGGAGAGGGTGAGGGATGGGAGGAGAGGGTGAGGGATGGGAGGAGAGGGTGAGGGATGGAGGAGAGGGAGGAGGGAGGAGAGGGTGGGGAGGAGAGAGGGTGAGGGATGGCTGGAGAGGGTGAGGGATGGGAGGAGAGGGTGAGGGATGGGAGGAGAGGGTAGGAGGTGGAAGGAGAGGGTGAGGGATGGGAGGAGAGGGTGAGGGTTGGTAGGAGAGGGTGAGGGATGGGAGGAGAGGGTGAGGGATGGGAGGAGAGGAGTAGGAGGTGGAAGGAGAGGGTGAGGGATGGGAGGAGAGGGGGAGGGATGGGAGGAGAGGGTGAGGGATGGGAGGAGAGGGTGAGGGATGGGAGGAGAGGAGTAGGAGGTGGAAGGAGAGGGGGAGGGATGGGAGGAGAGGAGTAGGAGGTGGAAGGAGAGGGTGAGGGATGGGAGGAGAGGGTGAGGGATGGGAGGAGAGGGTGAGGGATGGGAGGAGAGGGTGAGGGATGGGAGGAGAGGGTGAGGGATGGGAGGAGAGGGTGAGGGATGGGAGGAGAGGGTGAGGGATGGGAGGAGAGGGTGAGGGATGGGAGGAGAGCGTGGGGGATGGGAGGAGAGGGTGTGGGATGGGAGGAGAGGGTGAGGGATGGAGGAGAGGGTGAGGGATGGGAGGAGAGGGTGAGGGATGGGAGGAGAGGAGGAGGGGGGGAGGGATGGAAGGAGAGGGTGAGGGATGGGAGGAGAGGAGTAGGAGGTGGAAGGAGAGGGTGAGGGATGGGAGGAGAGGGTGAGGGATGGGAGGAGAGGGTGAGGGATGGGAGGAGAGGGGGAGGGATGGGAGGAGAGGGTGAGGGATGGGAGGAGAGGGTGAGGGATGGGAGGAGAGGAGTAGGAGGTGGAAGGAGAGGGTGAGGGATGGGAGGAGAGGGTGAGGGATGGAAGGAGAGGGTGAGGGATGGAAGGAGAGGGTGAGGGATGGGAGGAGAGGAGTAGGAGGTGGAAGGAGAGGGTGAGGGATGGGAGGAGAGGGGGAGGGATGGGAGGAGAGGGTGAGGGATGGAAGGAGAGGGTGAGGGATGGGAGGAGAGGGGGAGGGATGGGAGGAGAGGGTGAGGGATGGGAGGAGAGGAGTAGGAGGTGGAAGGAGAGGGTGAGGGATGGGAGGAGAGGGGAGGGATGGGAGGAGAGGGTGAGGATGGGAGGAGAGGGTGAGGGATGGGAGGAGAGGGTGAGGGATGGGAGGAGAGGGTGAGGGATGGAAGGAGAGGGTGAGGGATGGGAGGAGAGGGTGAGGGATGGAAGGAGAGGGTGAGGGATGGGAGGAGAGGGTGAGGGATGGAGGAGAGGGTGAGGGATGGGAGGAGAGGAGTAGGAGGTGGAAGGAGAGGGTGAGGGATGGGAGGAGAGGGTGAGGGATGGGAGGAGAGGGGGAGGGATGGGAGGAGAGGGTGAGGGATGGGAGGAGAGGAGTAGGAGGTGGAAGGAGCGGGTGAGGGATGGGAGGAGAGGGGGAGGGATGGGAGGAGAGGGTGAGGGATGGAAGGAGAGGGTGAGGGATGGAAGGAGAGGGTGAGGGATGGGAGGAGAGGGGGAGGGATGGGAGGAGAGGAGTAGGAGGTGGAAGGAGAGGGTGAGGGATGGGAGGAGAGGGTGAGGGATGGGAGGAGAGGGTGAGGGATGGGAGGAGAGGGTGAGGGATGGGAGGAGAGGGGAGGATGGAGGAGAGGGTGAGGGATGGGACGAGAGGGTGAGGGGTGGGAGGAGAGGGTGAGGGATGGGAGGAGAGGGTGAGGGATGGGAGGAGAGGGGGAGGGGTGGAGGAGAGGGTGAGGGATGGGAGGAGAGGGTGAGGGATGGGAGGAGAGGGTGAGGGATGGGAGGAGAGGAGTAGGAGGTGGAAGGAGAGGGTGAGGGATGGGAGGAGAGGGTGAGGGATGGGAGGAGAGGGGAGGGATGGGAGGAGTGGGTGAGGGATGGGAGGAGAGGGTGAGGGATGGGAGGAGAGGGTGAGGGATGGAAGGAGAGGGTGAGGGATGGGAGGAGAGGAGTAGGAGGTGGAAGGAGAGGGTGAGGGATGGGAGGAGAGGGGGAGGGATGGGAGGAGAGGGTGAGGGATGGGAGGAGAGGGTGAGGGATGGGAGGAGAGGAGTAGGAGGTGGAAGGAGAGGGTGAGGGATGGGAGGAGAGGGTGAGGGATGGGAGGAGAGGGTGAGGGATGGAGGAGAGGGTGAGGGATGGGAGGAGAGGGTGAGGGATGGGAGGAGAGGAGTAGGAGGTGGAAGGAGAGGGTGAGAGATGGGAGGAGAGGGGGAGGGATGGGAGGAGAGGGTGAGGGATGGAAGGAGAGGAGTAGGAGGTGGAAGGAGAGGGTGAGGGATGGGAGGAGAGGGTGAGGGATGGGAGGAGAGGAGTAGGAGGTGGAAGGAGAGGGTGAGGGATGGGAGGAGAGGGGAGGGATGGGAGGAGAGGGTGAGGGATGGAGGAGAGGGTGAGGGATGGTAGGAGAGGGTGAGGGATGGGAGGAGAGGGTGAGGGATGGGAGGAGAGGGTGAGGGATGGGAGGAGAGGGTGAGGGATGGGAGGAGAGGGTGAGGGATGGGAGGAGAGGGTGAGGATGGAAGGAGAGGGTGAGGGATGGGAGGAGAGGGTGAGGGATGGAAGGAGAGGGTGAGGGATGGGAGGAGAGGGTGAGGGATGGGAGGAGAGGGTAGGAGGTGGAAGGAGAGGGTGAGGGATGGGAGGAGAGGGTGAGGGATGGGAGGAGAGGGTAGGAGGTGGAAGGAGAGGGTGAGGGATGGGAGGAGAGGGTGAGGGATGGGAGGAGAGGAGTAGGAGGTGGAAGGAGAGGGTGAGGGATGGGAGGAGAGGGTGAGGGATGGGAGGAGAGGGTGAGGGATGGAGGAGAGGAGTAGGAGGTGGAAGGAGAGGGTGAGGGATGGGAGGAGAGGGTGAGGGAGGGGAGGAGAGGGGTGGGAGGTGGAAGGAGAGGGTGAGGGATGGGAGGAGAGGGTGAGGGATGGGAGGAGAGGGTGAGGGATGGGAGGAGAGGGTGAGGGATGGGAGGAGAGGAGTAGGAGGTGGAAGGAGAGGGTGAGGGATGGGAGGAGAGGGTGAGGGATGGAAGGAGAGGGTGAGGGATGGAGGAGAGGGGAGGGATGGTAGGAGAGGGTGAGGGATGGGAGGAGAGGGTGAGGGATGGGAGGAGAGGGTGAGGGGTGGAAGGAGAGGGTGAGGGATGGGAGGAGAGGGTGAGGGATGGGAGGAGAGGAGTAGGAGGTGGAAGGAGAGGGTGAGGGATGGGAGGAGAGGGTGAGGGATGGGAGGAGAGGGTGAGGGATGGGAGGAGAGGGTGAGGGATGGGAGGAGAGGAGTAGGAGGTGGAAGGAGAGGGTGAGGGATGGGAGGAGAGGGTGAGGGATGGAAGGAGAGGGTGAGGGATGGGAGGAGAGGGTGAGGGATGGAAGGAGAGGGTGAGGGATGGGAGGAGAGGAGTAGGAGGTGGAAGGAGAGGGTGAGGGATGGGAGGAGAGGGGGAGGGATGGGAGGAGAGGGAGAGGGTAGTGGAGGAGAGGGTGAGGGATGGGAGGAGAGGAGTAGGAGGTGGAAGGAGAGGGTGAGGGATGGGAGGAGAGGGGGAGGGATGGGAGGAGAGGGTGAGGGATGGGAGGAGAGGGTGAGGGATGGGAGGAGAGGGTGAGGGATGGGAGGAGAGGGTGAGGGATGGAGGAGAGGGTGAGGGATGGGAGGAGAGGGTGAGGGATGGGAGGAGAGGGGGAGGGATGGGAGGAGAGGCGTAGGAGGTGGAAGGAGAGGGTGAGGGATGGGAGGAGAGGGTGGAGGGATGGAAGGAGAGGGTGAGGGATGGGAGGAGAGGGTGAGGGATGGGAGGAGAGGGTGAGGGATGGGAGGAGAGGGTGAGGGATGGGAGGAGAGGGTGAGGGATGGGAGGAGAGGGTGAGGGATGGGAGGAGAGGGTGAGGGATGGGAGGAGAGGGTGAGGGATGGGAGGAGAGGGTGAGGGATGGGAGGAGAGGGTGAGGGATGGGAGGAGAGGGTGAGGGATGGAAGGAGAGGGTGAGGGATGGGAGGAGAGGGTGAGGGATGGAAGGAGAGGGTGAGGGATGGAAGGAGAGGGTGAGGGATGGGAGGAGAGGGTGAGGGATGGGAGGAGAGGGTGAGGGATGGGAGGAGAGGGTGAGGGATGGGAGGAGAGGGTGAGGGATGGGAGGAGAGGAGTAGGAGGTGGAAGGAGAGGGTGAGGGATGGGAGGAGAGGGGAGGGATGGGAGGAGAGGGTGAGGGATGGGAGGAGAGGAGTAGGAGGTGGAAGGAGAGGGTGAGGGATGGGAGGAGAGGGTGAGGGATGGGAGGAGAGGGTGAGGGATGGGAGGAGAGGAGTAGGAGGTGGAAGGAGAGGGTGAGGGATGGGAGGAGAGGGTGAGGGATGGGAGGAGAGGGTGAGGGATGGAAGGAGAGGGTGAGGGATGGGAGGAGAGGGTGAGGGATGGGAGGAGAGGGTGAGGGATGGGAGGAGAGGGTGAGGGATGGGAGGAGAGGGGGAGGGATGGAAGGAGAGGGTGAGGGATGGGAGGAGAGGGTGAGGGATGGGAGGAGAGGGTGAGGGATGGAAGGAGAGGGTGAGGGATGGGAGGAGAGGAGTAGGAGGTGGAAGGAGAGGGTGAGGGATGGGAGGAGAGGGTGAGGGGTGGAAGGAGAGGGTGAGGGATGGGAGGAGAGGGGGAGGGATGGAAGGAGAGGGTGAGGGATGGGAGGAGAGGGTGAGGGATGGGAGGAGAGGGTGAGGGATGGGAGGAGAGGGTGAGGGATGGGAGGAGAGGAGTAGGAGGTGGAAGGAGAGGGTGAGGGATGGAAGGAGAGGGTGAGGGATGGGAGGAGAGGGTGAGGGATGGGAGGAGAGGGGAGGGATGGAAGGAGAGGGGGAGGGATGGAAGGAGAGGGTGAGGGATGGGAGGAGAGGGGGAGGGATGGGAGGAGAGGGTGAGGGATGGGAGGAGAGGGTGAGGGATGGGAGGAGAGGAGTAGGAGGTGGAAGGAGAGGGTGAGGGATGGGAGGAGAGGGGGAGGGATGGGAGGAGAGGGTGAGGGATGGAAGGAGAGGGTGAGGGATGGGAGGAGAGGGTGAGGGATGGAAGGAGAGGGTGAGCGATGGAGGAGAGGGTGAGGGATGGGAGGAGAGGGTGAGGGATGGGAGGAGAGGGTGAGGGATGGGAGGAGAGGGTGAGGGATGGGAGGAGAGGGTGAGGGATGGGAAGGAGAGGGTGAGGGATGGGAGGAGAGGGGGAGGGATGGGAGGAGAGGGTGAGGGATGGGAGGAGAGGAGTAGGAGGTGGAAGGAGAGGGTGAGGGATGGGAGGAGAGGGTGAGGGATGGGAGGAGAGGGTGAGGGATGGAGGAGAGGGTGAGGGATGGGAGGAGAGGGTGAGGGATGGAAGGAGAGGGTGAGGGATGGGAGGAGAGGGTGAGGGATGGGAGGAGAGGGTGAGGGATGGAAGGAGAGGGTGAGGGATGGAAGGAGAGGGTGAGGGATGGGAGGAGAGGGTGAGGGATGGGAGGAGAGGGGAGGGATGGGAGGAGAGGGTGAGGGATGGGAGGAGAGGGTGAGGGATGGGAGGAGAGGAGTAGGAGGTGGAAGGAGAGGGTGAGGGATGGGAGGAGAGGGTGAGGGATGGGAGGAGAGGGTGAGGGATGGGAGGAGAGGGTGAGGGATGGGAGGAGAGGGTGAGGGATGGGAGGAGAGGGTGAGGGATGGGAGGAGAGGGTGAGGGATGGGAGGAGAGGGGAGGGATGGAAGGAGAGGGTGAGGGATGGGAGGAGAGGGTGAGGGATGGGAGGAGAGGGGGAGGGATGGGAGGAGAGGGGGAGGGGTGGAAGGAGAGGGTGAGGGATGGGAGGAGAGGGGAGGGATGGGAGGAGAGGGTGAGGGATGGGAGGAGAGGAGTAGGAGGTGGAAGGAGAGGGTGAGGGATGGGAGGAGAGGAGTAGGAGGTGGAAGGAGAGGGTGAGGGATGGGAGGAGAGGGGGAGGGATGGGAGGAGAGGGTGAGGGATGGGAGGAGAGGGTGAGGGATGGGAGGAGAGGGTGAGGGATGGGAGGAGAGGGTGAGGGATGGGAGGAGAGGAGTAGGAGGTGGAAGGAGAGGGTGAGGGATGGGAGGAGAGGGGGAGGGATGGGAGGAGAGGAGTAGGAGGTGGAAGGAGAGGGTGAGGGATGGGAGGAGAGGGGGAGGGATGGGAGGAGAGGGTGAGGGATGGGAGGAGAGGGTGAGGGATGGGAGGAGAGGAGTAGGAGGTGGAAGGAGAGGGTGAGGGATGGGAGGAGAGGAGTAGGAGGTGGAAGGAGAGGGTGAGGGATGGGAGGAGAGGGGGAGGGATGGGAGGAGAGGGTGAGGGATGGGAGGAGAGGAGTAGGGTGTGGAAGGAGAGGGTGAGGGATGGGAGGAGAGGGTGAGGGATGGGAGGAGAGGGTGAGGAGGTGGAAGGAGAGGGTGAGGGATGGGAGGAGAGGGGGAGGGATGGGAGGAGAGGGTGAGGGATGGGAGGAGAGGGTGAGGGATGGGAGGAGAGGGTGAGGGATGGGAGGAGAGGAGTAGGAGGTGGAAGGAGAGGGTGAGGGATGGGAGGAGAGGAGTAGGAGGTGGAAGGAGAGGGTGAGGGATGGGAGGAGAGGGTGAGGGATGGGAGGAGAGGGTGAGGGATGGGAGGAGAGGGTGAGGGATGGGAGGAGAGGAGTAGGAGGTGGAAGGAGAGGGTGAGGGATGGGAGGAGAGGGTGAGGGATGGGAGGAGAGGGGGAGGGGGTGGAAGGAGAGGGTGAGGGATGGGAGGAGAGGAGTAGGAGGTGGAAGGAGAGGGTGAGGGATGGGAGGAGAGGGGGAGGGATGGGAGGAGAGGGTGAGGGATGGGAGGAGAGGGTGAGGGATGGGAGGAGAGGGGAGGGATGGAGGAGAGGGTGAGGGATGGAGGAGAGGGTGAGGGATGGGAGGAGAGGAGTAGGAGGTGGAAGGAGAGGGTGAGGGATGGGAGGAGAGGGTAGGAGGTGGTAGGAGAGGGTGAGGGATGGGAGGAGAGGGTGAGGGATGGGAGGAGAGGAGTAGGAGGTGGAAGGAGAGGGTGAGGGATGGGAGGAGAGGGTGAGGGATGGGAGGAGAGGGTGAGGGATGGAGGAGAGGGTGAGGGATGGGAGGAGAGGGTGAGGGATGGGAGGAGAGGAGTAGGAGGTGGAAGGAGAGGGTGAGGGATGGGAGGAGAGGAGTAGGAGGTGGAAGGAGAGGGTGAGGGATGGGAGGAGAGGGGAGGGATGGGAGGAGAGGAGTAGGAGGTGGAAGGAGAGGGTGAGGGATGGGAGGAGAGGGGAGGGATGGGAGGAGAGGGTGAGGGATGGGAGGAGAGGGTGAGGGATGGGAGGAGAGGAGTAGGAGGTGGAAGGAGAGGGTGAGGGATGGAAGGAGAGGGTGAGGGATGGGAGGAGAGGAGTAGGAGGTGGAAGGAGAGGGTGAGGGATGGGAGGAGAGGGGGAGGGATGGGAGGAGAGGGTGAGGGATGGGAGGAGAGGGTGAGGGATGGAAGGAGAGGAGTAGGAGGTGGAAGGAGAGGGTGAGGGATGGGAGGAGAGGAGTAGGGATGGAAGGAGAGGGTGAAGGATGGGAGGAGAGGGGGAGGGATGGGAGGAGAGGGTGAGGGATGGGAGGAGAGGGTGAGGGATGGGAGGAGAGGGTGAGGGATGGGAGGAGAGGGTGAGGGATGGGAGGAGAGGGTGAGGGATGGGAGGAGAGGAGTAGGAGGTGGAAGGAGAGGGTGAGGGATGGGAGGAGAGGGTGAGGGATGGGAGGAGAGGGTGAGGGATGGGAGGAGAGGGTGAGGGGTGGAAGGAGAGGGTGAGGGATGGGAGGAGAGGGTGAGGGATGGGAGGAGAGGGTGAGGGATGGGAGGAGAGGGTGAGGGATGGGAGGAGAGGGTGAGGGATGGGAGGAGAGGAGTAGGAGGTGGAAGGAGAGGGTGAGGGATGGGAGGAGAGGGTGAGGGATGGGAGGAGAGGGTGAGGGATGGGAGGAGAGGGTGAGGGATGGGAGGAGAGGGTGAGGGATGGGAGGAGAGGAGTAGGAGGTGGAAGGAGAGGGTGAGGGATGGGAGGAGAGGAGTAGGAGGTGGAAGGAGAGGGTGAGGGATGGGAGGAGAGGGTGAGGGATGGGAGGAGAGGAGTAGGAGGTGTAAGGAGAGGGTGAGGGATGGGAGGAGAGGGTGAGGGATGGGAGGAGAGGGTGAGGGATGGGAGGAGAGGGTGAGGGATGGGAGGAGAGGAGTAGGAGGTGGAAGGAGAGGGTGAGGGATGGGAGGAGAGGGGAGGGATGGAGGAGAGGGTGAGGGATGGGAGGAGAGGGTGAGGGATGGGAGGAGAGGGTGAGGGATGGGAGGAGAGGGTGAGGGATGGGAGGAGAGGGTGAGGGATGGGAGGAGAGGGTGAGGGATGGGAGGAGAGGAGTAGGAGGTGGAGGAGAGGGTGAGGGATGGGAGGAGAGGGTGAGGGATGGGAGGAGAGGGTGAGGGATGGGAGGAGAGGAGTAGGAGGTGGAAGGAGAGGGTGAGGGATGGGAGGAGAGGGTGAGGGATGGAGGAGAGGGTGAGGGATGGGAGGAGAGGGTGAGGGATGGGAGGAGAGGAGTAGGAGGTGGAAGGAGAGGGTGAGGGATGGGAGGAGAGGGTGAGGGATGGGAGGAGAGGGTGAGGGATGGGAGGAGAGGAGTGAGGGAGGGGAAGGAGAGGGTGAGGGATGGGAGGAGAGGGTGAGGGATGGGAGGAGAGGGGGAGGGGTGGAGGAGAGGGTGAGGGATGGGAGGAGAGGGTGAGGGATGGGAGGAGAGGGTGAGGGATGGGAGGAGAGGGGGAGGGATGGGAGGAGAGGGTGAGGGATGGGAGGAGAGGGTGAGGGATGGGAGGAGAGGGTGAGGGATGGGAGGAGAGGGTGAGGGATGGGAGGAGAGGGGGAGGGATGGGAGGAGAGGGTGAGGGATGGGAGGAGAGGAGTAGGAGGTGGAAGGAGAGGGTGAGGGATGGGAGGAGAGGGTGAGGGATGGGAGGAGAGGGTGAGGGATGGGAGGAGAGGGTGAGGGATGGGAGGAGAGGAGTAGGAGATGGAAGGAGAGGGTGAGGGATGGGAGGAGAGGGGGAGGGATGGGAGGAGAGGGTGAGGGATGGGAGGAGAGGAGTAGGAGGTGGAAGGAGAGGGTGAGGGATGGGAGGAGAGGGGGAGGGATGGGAGGAGAGGGTGAGGGATGGAAGGAGAGGGTGAGGGATGGGAGGAGAGGGGGAGGGATGGGAGGAGAGGGTGAGGGATGGAAGGAGAGGGTGAGGGATGGAAGGAGAGGGTGAGGGATGGGAGGAGAGGAGTAGGAGGTGGAAGGAGAGGGTGAGGGATGGAAGGAGAGGGTGAGGGATGGGAGGAGAGGAGTAGGAGGTGGAAGGAGAGGGTGAGGGATGGAAGGAGAGGGGGAGGGATGGGAGGAGAGGAGTAGGAGGTGGAAGGAGAGGGTGAGGGATGGGAGGAGAGGAGTAGGAGGTGGAAGGAGAGGGTGAGGGATGGGAGGAGAGGAGTAGGAGGTGGAAGGAGAGGGTGAGGGATGGGAGGAGAGGGTGAGGGGTGGAAGGAGAGGGTGAGGGATGGGAGGAGAGGGTGAGGGATGGGAGGAGAGGGTGAGGGATGGAGGAGAGGGTGAGGGATGGGAGGAGAGGAGTAGGAGGTGGAAGGAGAGGGTGAGGGATGGAAGGAGAGGGTGAGGGATGGGAGGAGAGGAGTAGGAGGTGGAAGGAGAGGGTGAGGGATGGGAGGAGAGGGGGAGGGATGGGAGGAGAGGGTGAGGGATGGGAGGAGAGGGTGAGGGATGGATGGAGAGAGGGAGGTGGAAGGAGAGGGTGAGGGATGGGAGGAGAGGAGTAGGAGGTGGAAGGAGAGGGTGAGGGATGGGAGGAGAGGGGGAGGGATGGGAGGAGAGGGTGAGGGATGGGAGGAGAGGGTGAGGGATGGGAGGAGAGGGTGAGGGATGGGAGGAGAGGGTGAGGGATGGAGGAGAGGGTGAGGGATGGGAGGAGAGGAGTAGGAGGTGGAAGGAGAGGGTGAGGGATGGGAGGAGAGGGTGAGGGATGGGAGGAGAGGGTGAGGGATGGGAGGAGAGGGTGAGGGGTGGAAGGAGAGGGTGAGGGATGGGAGGAGAGGGTGAGGGATGGGAGGAGAGGGTGAGGGATGGGAGGAGAGGGGAGGGATGGGAGGAGATGGTGAGGGATGGGAGGAGAGGAGTAGGAGGTGGAAGGAGAGGGTGAGGGATGGGAGGAGAGGGTGAGGGATGGTGGAGAGGGTGAGGGATGGGAGGAGAGGGTGAGGGATGGGAGGAGAGGGTGAGGGATGGGAGGAGAGGGTGAGGGATGGAAGGAGAGGGTGAGGGATGGAGGAGAGGGGGAGGGATGGGAGGAGAGGGTGAGGGATGGGAGGAGAGGAGTTGGAGGTGGAAGGAGAGGGTGAGGGATGGGAGGAGAGGGTGAGGGATGGGAGGAGAGGGTGAGGGATGGGAGGAGAGGAGTAGGAGTGGAAGGAGAGGGTGAGGGATGGGAGGAGAGGGGGAGGGATGTGGGGAGAGGGTGAGGGATGGTAGGAGAGGGTGAGGGATGGGAGGAGAGGGTAGGAGGTGGAAGGAGAGGGTGAGGGATGGAGGAGAGGGTGAGGGATGGGAGGAGAGGAGTAGGAGGTGGAAGGAGAGGGTGAGGGATGGAAGGAGAGGGGAGGGATGGGAGGAGAGGAGTAGGAGGTGGAAGGAGAGGGGGAGGGATGGGAGGAGAGGAGTAGGAGGTGGAAGGAGAGGGTGAGGGATGGGAGGAGAGGGTGAGGGATGGGAGGAGAGGGTGAGGGGTGGAAGGAGAGGGTGAGGGATGGGAGGAGAGGGTGAGGGATGGGAGGAGAGGGTGAGGGATGGGAGGAGAGGGTGAGGGATGGGAGGAGAGGGTGGAGGTGGAAGGAGAGGGTGAGGGATGGGAGGAGAGGGGGAGGGATGGGAGGAGAGGAGTAGGAGGTGGAAGGAGAGGGTGAGGGATGGAAGGAGAGGGTGAGGGATGGAAGGAGAGGGGAGGGTGGAGGAGAGGGTGAGGAGGAGGAGAGGGTGAGGGATGGGAGGAGAGGGTGAGGGATGGGAGGAGAGGGTGAGGGGTGGAAGGAGAGGGTGAGGGATGGAAGGAGAGGGTGAGGGGTGGAAGGAGAGGGTGAGGGATGGGAGGAGAGGAGTAGGAGGTGGAAGGAGAGGGTGAGGGATGGGAGGAGAGGGGGAGGGATGGGAGGAGAGGGTGAGGGATGGAAGGAGAGGGTGAGGGATGGAAGGAGAGGGGGAGGGATGGGAGGAGAGGAGTAGGAGGTGGAAGGAGAGGGTGAGGGATGGGAGGAGAGGGTGAGGGATGGAAGGAGAGGGTGAGGGATGGAGAGGAGAGGGTGAGGGGTGGAGGAGAGGGTGAGGGATGGAGGAGAGGGTGAGGGGTGGAAGGAGAGGGGAGGGATGGGAGGAGAGGGTGAGGGATGGGAGGAGAGGGTGAGGGATGGGAGGAGAGGGTGAGGGATGGGAGGAGAGGGTGAGGGAATGGAAGGAGAGGGTGAGGGATGGAAGGAGAGGGTGAGGGATGGAAGGAGAGGGTGAGGGATGGGACGAGAGGGTGAGGGATGGAGGAGAGGGTGAGGGATGGGAGGAGAGGGTGAGGGATGGAGGAGAGGGTGAGGGATGGAGGAGAGGGTGAGGGATGGGAGGAGAGGGTGAGGGAGTGGAAGGAGAGGGTGAGGGATGGAAGGAGAGGGTGAGGGAT
Organism: Homarus gammarus; assembly: GCA_958450375.1. Lineage (NCBI taxonomy): Eukaryota > Metazoa > Arthropoda > Malacostraca > Decapoda > Nephropidae > Homarus > Homarus gammarus. Next base: position 1,540,771 of record CAUDMG010000485.1, on the reverse strand, counting down.
GGGAGGAGAGGGTGAGGGGTGGAAGGAGAGGGTGAGGGATGGGAGGAGAGGGTGAGGGATGGAAGGAGAGGGTGAGGGATGGAAGGAGAGGGTGAGGGATGGGAGGAGAGGGTGAGGAGGTGGAAGGAGAGGGTGAGGGATGGGAGGAGAGGGTGGGGGGTGGAAGGAGAGGGTGAGGGGTGGAAGGAGAGGGTGAGGGATGGGAGGAGAGGGTGAGGGGTGGGAGGAGAGGGTGAGGGGTGGAAGGAGAGGGTGAGGGATGGGAGGAGAGGGTGAGGGATGGGAGGAGAGGGTGAGGGATGGAAGGAGAGGGTGAGGGATGGGAGGAGAGGGTGAGGGGTGGAAGGAGAGGGTGAGGGATGGGAGGAGAGGGTGAGGGAGGGAGGAGAGGGTGAGGGATGGGAGGAGAGGGTGAGGGATGGAAGGAGAGGGTGAGGGATGGGAGGAGAGGGTGAGGGATGGAAGGAGAGGGTGAGGGATGGGAGGAGAGGGTGAGGGATGGGAGGAGAGGGTGAGGGATGGGAGGAGAGGGTGAGGGGTGGAAGGAGAGGGTGAGGGATGGAAGGAGAGGGTGAGGGGTGGGAGGAGAGGGTGAGGGATGGGAGGAGAGGGTGAGGGATGGGAGGAGAGGGTGAGGGGTGGAAGGAGAGGGGGAGGGATGGAAGGAGAGGGTGAGGGATGGAAGGAGAGGGTGAGGGATGGGAGGAGAGGGTGAGGGATGGGAGGAGAGGGGGAGGGATGGGAGGAGAGGGTGAGGGATGGGAGGAGAGGGTGAGGGATGGGAGGAGAGGGTGAGGGGTGGAAGGAGAGGGTGAGGGATGGGAGGAGAGGGTGAGGGGTGGAAGGAGAGGGTGAGGGATGGGAGGAGAGGAGTAGGAGGTGGAAGGAGAGGGTGAGGGATGGGAGGAGAGGGTGAGGGGTGGAAGGAGAGGGTGAGGGGTGGAAGGAGAGGGTGAGGGATGGGAGGAGAGGGTGAGGGGTGGGAGGAGAGGGTGAGGGATGGGAGGAGAGGGTGAGGGATGGGAGGAGAGGGTGAGGGATGGGAGGAGAGGGGTGAGGGATGGGAGGAGAGGGTGAGGGGTGGAAGGAGAGGGTGAGGGATGGAAGGAGAGGGTGAGGGATGGAAGGAGAGGGGGAGGGATGGAAGGAGAGGGTGAGGGATGGGAGGAGAGGGTGAGGGATGGAAGGAGAGGGTGAGGGATGGGAGGAGAGGGTGAGGGATGGAGGAGAGGGGAGGGATGGGAGGAGAGGGGGAGGGTGGAAGGAGAGGGGGAGGGGTTGGAGGAGAGGGTGAGGGGTGGAAGGAGAGGGGGAGGGGTGGAAGGAGAGGGTGAGGGATGGAAGGAGAGGGGGAGGGATGGGAGGAGAGGGTGAGGGGTGGAAGGAGAGGGTGAGGGATGGGAGGAGAGGGGGAGGGATGGGAGGAGAGGGGAGGGGTGGAAGGAGAGGGAGAGGGATGGAGGAGAGGGGAGGGTGGAAGGAGAGGGTGAGGGATGGGAGGAGGGTGAGGGTGGAAGGAGAGGGGAGGGATGGAGGAGAGGGGAGGGATGGAAGGAGAGGGTGAGGGATGGGAGGAGAGGGTGAGGGGTGGAAGGAGAGGGTGAGGGATGGGAGGAGAGGGTGAGGGGTGGAAGGAGAGGGTGAGGGGTGGAAGGAGAGGGTGAGGGATGGGAGGAGAGGGGGAGGGATGGAAGGAGAGGGTGAGGGATGGGAGGAGAGGGTGAGGGGTGGAAGGAGAGGGTGAGGGATGGAAGGAGAGGGTGAGGGATGGAAGGAGAGGGGGAGGGATGGGAGGAGAGGGTGAGGGATGGGAGGAGAGGGGGAGGGATGGGAGGAGAGGGTGAGGGATGGGAGGAGAGGGTGAGGGATGGAAGGAGAGGGTGAGGGATGGGAGGAGAGGGGGAGGGATGGGAGGAGAGGGTGAGGGGTGGAGGAGAGGGTGAGGGAGGGAGGAGAGTGGGAGGGTGGAAGGAGAGGGTGAGGGGTGGAAGGAGAGGGTGAGGGATGGGAGGAGAGGGGAGGGATGGAGGAGAGGGGGAGGGTGGAGGAGAGGGTGAGGGATGGGAGGAGAGGGTGAGGGATGGAAGGAGAGGGTGAGGGATGGGAGGAGAGGGTGAGGGATGGAAGGAGAGGGGGAGGGATGGAAGGAGAGGGGGAGGGATGGAAGGAGAGGGGGAGGGATGGGAGGAGAGGGTGAGGGGTGGAAGGAGAGAGGGAGGGGTGGAAGGAGAGGGTGAGGGATGGGAGGAGAGGGTGAGGGATGGGAGGAGAGGGTGAGGGGTGGAAGGAGAGGGTGAGGGATGGGAGGAGAGGGTGAGGGGTGGAGGAGAGGGTGAGGGGTGGAAGGAGAGGGTGAGGGATGGGAGGAGAGGGTGAGGGATGGGAGGAGAGGGTGAGGGATGGGAGGAGAGGGTGAGGGATGGAAGGAGAGGGTGAGGGGTGGAAGGAGAGGGTGAGGGATGGGAGGAGAGGGTGAGGGGTGGAAGGAGAGGGTGAGGGATGGAAGGAGAGGGTGAGGGATGGAAGGAGAGGGTGAGGGGTGGAAGGAGAGGGGGAGGGATGGGAGGAGAGGGTGAGGGGTGGAAGGAGAGGGTGAGGGGTGGGAGGAGAGGGTGAGGGGTGGGAGGAGAGGGTGAGGGATGGGAGGAGAGGGTGAGGGGTGGAAGGAGAGGGTGAGGGATGGGAGGAGAGGGTGGGGGGTGGAAGGAGAGGGTGAGGGGTGGAAGGAGAGGGTGAGGGATGGGAGGAGAGGGTGAGGGATGGGAGGAGAGGGTGAGGGGTGGAAGGAGAGGGTGAGGGATGGGAGGAGAGGGTGAGGGGTGGAAGGAGAGGGTGAGGGATGGGAGGAGAGGGTGAGGGATGGGAGGAGAGGGTGAGGGATGGAAGGAGAGGGGTAGGAGGTGGAAGGAGAGGGGGAGGGATGGGAGGAGAGGGTGAGGGATGGAAGGAGGGGGGAGGGATGGGAGGAGAGGGTGAGGGTTGGGAGGAGAGGGGGAGGGATGGAGGAGAGGGGGAGGGATGGAAGGAGAGGGGGAGGGATGGGAGGAGAGGGTAGGAGGTGGAAGGAGAGGGTGAGGGATGGGAGGAGAGGGTGAGGGGTGGAAGGAGAGGGTGAGGGATGGGAGGAGAGGGTGAGGAGGTGGAAGGAGAGGGTGAGGGATGGGAGGAGAGGGTGAGGGGTGGAAGGAGAGGGTGAGGGATGGAAGGAGAGGGTGAGGGGTGGGAGGAGAGGGTGAGGGATGGAAGGAGAGGGTGAGGGTGGAAGGAGAGGGGGAGGGATGGAAGGAGAGGGTGAGGGATGGAAGGAGAGGGGGAGGGATGGGAGGAGAGGAGTAGGAGGTGGAAGGAGAGGGTGAGGGTGGAGGAGAGGGTGAGGGATGGAGGAGAGGGGGAGGGATGGGAGGAGAGGGTGAGGGATGGGAGGAGAGGGGGAGGGATGGGAGGAGAGGGTGAGGGATGGAAGGAGAGGGGGAGGGATGGGAGGAGAGGAGTAGGAGGTGGAAGGAGAGGGGGAGGGATGGGAGGAGAGGGTGAGGGGTGGGAGGAGAGGGTGAGGAGGGGAGGAGAGGGTGAGGGATGGGAGGAGAGGGTGAGGGGTGGAAGGAGAGGGTGAGGGATGGGAGGAGAGGAGTAGGAGGTGGAAGGAGAGGGTGAGGGATGGGAGGAGGGGGGGAGGGATGGGAGGAGAGGAGTAGGAGGTGGAAGGAGAGGGGGAGGGATGGGAGGAGAGGGTGAGGGGTGGAAGGAGAGGGTGAGGGATGGGAGGAGAGGAGTAGGAGGTGGAAGGAGAGGGTGAGGGATGGGAGGAGAGGGGGAGGGATGGGAGGAGAGGGGGAGGGATGGGACGAGAGGGTGAGGGGTGGGAGGAGAGGGTGAGGGATGGAAGGAGAGGGTGAGGGATGGGAGGAGAGGGTGAGGGGTGGAAGGAGAGGGTGAGGGATGGGAGGAGAGGGTGAGGGATGGGAGGAGAGGGTGAGGGATGGAAGGAGAGGGGGAGGGATGGAAGGAGAGGGTGAGGGATGAAAGGAGATGAGTAGGAGGTGGAAGGAGGGTGTGGATGGAGAGGGGAGGAGAGGTGGAAGGAGAGGGGGAAGGGTGGAAGGAGAGGGGGAGGGATGGAAGGAGAGGGTGAGGGATGGGAGGAGAGGAGTAGGAGGTGGAAGGAGGGGGGTGGAAGGAGAGGGTGAGGGATGGGAGGAGAGGGGGAAGGGTGGAAGGAGAGGGTGAGGGATGGAAGGAGAGGGTGAGGGATGGGAGGAGAGGAGTAGGAGGTGGAAGGAGGGGGTCGAAGGAGAGGGGAGGAGGGGTGGAAGGAGAGGGGGAGGAGGGATGGAAGGAGAGGGGGAGGGGTGGAAGGAGAGGGGGAGGGGTGGAAGGAGAGGGGGAGGGGTGGAAGGAGACGGTGAGGGATGGAAGGTGAGGGGAGGAGGGGTGGAAGGAGAGGAGGAGGGGTGGAAGGAGAGGGGGAGGTGTAGAAGGAGAGGTGAGTGTAGAAGGGGAGGGGGAGGAGGTGGAAGGAGAGGGGGAGGGGTGGAAGGAGAGGGGGAGGTGTAGAAGGAGAGGTGAGTGTAGAAGGGAAGGGGGAGGAGGTGGAAGGAGAGGGAGAAGGGTGTTTTTAAAGGGAGAAGGCTGCAAGGAGAGGGTGGAAGGAGAAGGTGAGAGTTGAATGACAGGGGGAGGGTGGACGTGAGTGGGAGGGGTGGAAGGAGAGGGGAGGGGTTGAAGGTGAATGGGGGAGAGATAGAGGGGAGGAAGGAGAGAGAGAGAGAGAAATAGAGTGAGTGAGGGGAGAAGAGAGAGGGAGTAGGCGAGAGGGAAGGAGTTGGAATGAGAGTGGGCAAGTAAAGAGTGGGGGGTTGGGGTAAAAAGAGAGAGGGAGAGGTGAATGGAGCGGGCTAAGGGGTGGAAGGAGAGAGGTAGTGGGGGAGTGGAAGGAGAGAGGGATGGGTGGAAAGCTAGGGGGGAGATGTTGGAAGGATAGGGTGTGGAATGGCATATTGATAGAGTTTATATACTGTCCAGAATCTCAATCTCTCTCTCTCTCTCTCTCTCTCTCTCTCTCTCTCTCTCTCAGGTCACCACTCGCCCTTTACACCAATAAACAATCATTCAAATAAACCTGAATGTAAACACCAATCCCTACGGAGAATATCATCACCAAATATTCCATTCACTAATGTAAATAAATCTTTAACTAATACCAAGCCACCTATTAAGAATATCTCCCCAGAATATTCCCGTATATGAATATCATTTCTGTCACAAGGAGGTGGAGGTGTAATTTAGTATATACAGGTATAACACTCATCTCTAATACACGAGTTTGAATTTCATGGATACAATTCGGAACTGTCCTAATTGCTGGCGTATGAGAGAGTGGGCTGAATTAATACAGCACTGGGAATATACGCAGATTTTACTCAAAGGTGAAGTAAAATGATAGTGACTTTGTTGATGTTGGAGAGTTGTGTATGGTGATGATGATGTTGATGATGATGATGATGATGATTGCTCTATATATTATGGGTTTGATGAGTAAGCTTCTGTGTGTTTGTGTGTGTGAGACGTAGGATGATGATGTTTTTATTTTTGACTGTATGTGTATTCATGCCGTGTGAGTATACTTGTGTGTGTACGTATATTGGTATGTATTTCTGTGTTACCTAATAAAAACGTTTGGGAGTGCATTTCTCTGTATTTTTGACCTCTAGGCATATACTGTACAATATATGTATTTGTCTATGTATATCATGTAAACTACGTTAAAAGTCATACCAATGCATATAGTAAGTGTGAATAAAAGCAAAAATAACTACTACTACTACTACTACGACTACTACTACTGCTACTACACACAGCCTTCTGCTTTGGGAAACACAATGATCATGAACGAACTCACATGAATACACATATATACAGAAGCCAACCAACCAATACACCTTGTAATGATTCCACCAATAGACCAAATGAAATATCCCACCACAGGACATATAATAATAATAATAATAATAATAATAATAATAATAATAATAATAATAATAATAATAATAATAATAATAATAATAATAATAATAATAATAATAATAATAAAGCTATTTTAACAAGACAAAAACAACGTGAGGTAACAGATAACTCAAATACAACTAAGAAAATAAAGAAATACAATAAAAGAAACCAGAAAGGAAAGACAAACGGAGGCAAAAAAAAAATCAAATTCACGTAAAATGACAGAAAGAGAAATTGGCTGATAACGGTGATAAAAGGGAAGAAAGAAAAATAAGAACGAAAGAGGTGTAACAACGGGTGGAATATAAACAGGTAAGGAACACGGGGGTGGGAGGAAGAAGATCGTCTCTGCAAACATAGAGAATGGCCAAACACACAGACAGTCCCATGTACTAGAAACAAAGACCTCCGTGTAAACAAAAGAACATACAAACATAAACAAGGAAGTAGGAGGAAGAAGGAAGAAACAGAGATGCAGACGACGAAAAGAAACAGACTAACGTTAAGATTATCTGAAATGGTAAGACAAAAAAAAGGGATATATTTTCCTTGATGTACAGGTATATTCAGTCCCAGGGAGAGGACGAGGCGCCTCACTTACATATAACACTCATTCGTATATTCGTACATACACATACACACAAACATGCATTTACACCTACATAAATACACACACACACAAACACGCACAACACATACAAACAAACACACAATCACCTACAAACACAAACCAACACAGAAAACCAGTGGAAAACATTTTAGGTTCAATATTTGTGGATTCTTGGTGAGTCCATTTCATTTGGTGTGTAACGTAGTATCGACTTGGTTGTGTTCCTCTGTGGCTTTAAAGTGATGTGTCGTGGTTTGTTGGGTACGGCAACCTCTCTCTTGGCCCATCAGTGAAGTAAATAGTTTGTTGTTGTAGCTGTTCCTTGCGTTTAAAATCAGACCAATAATCACCTTCGTAGAACTAATGAATGATTTCTTTAAATATACGTCTAACTAAATATCCTAATAAAAAGTTGAGTCAGTTAAGGCACAGATCTATACGGTATTCCATGTCTGTTGCCTCATAGTCGATGTTTGCGACTGTTTTTGGCTTAGAGGCCGATGATCCTTTTTCTCTGAGAGAAAGTAATGCAGACCTAAGTACAGAGAAGGACAGATGACGTCTCAAACAGGCTGCAATATAGCTTCTGGGCTGCCGCTGCTGTTCAAATAACACCTCAGCCAGTTTGACATAGAAGGATCTTGCACCCGGTCTTATCCAAAAATGGTTGTGAACACCATGCGGATATGGGGTCATATATCCTAATATCAAAAAAGGCTCGCTGTCCCCGTGTCCAGAAACCGCGAGGACTGACGTCAACAAGAGTTTCGTTGCATGTGTTGAAAGTCCTGTGATGGAGATTCTCAGCATCCAATGGAACTACTACTACTACTAATATAATAATAATAATAATAATAATAATAATAATAATAATAATAATAATAATAAACATCACTCCAATCCATTTTTCCCACAATAAACCTCTAGGAGGGGTCCAAACGGGTCTTTCAATACCTCCCACTATACAGGCTTGGGTGAGGCTTCAGAATATTCGGTGTAAAAGTTTACGTGACATCGACCTAAATTCGATTATCCGCTACACAGTCGGAAAAATAAGTTCTTTGCCTAACTTCGGGACTTCTGTTTTTTCCTGGTGTGTGTGTGTGTGTGTGTGTGTGTGTGCGCGTGTGTTTTTCTGGGCTATCGTCACCGTACCGATTTTTTAGGGCAGGTGTCATCAATCAAGGACTTCCTGGTTCTGGGAATTGGTTGACGGGGGACGTGAAAGTGGATTTAGGTGACCATGTTGATAGAAATTGAACATTGGTATTCCAGCAGTGGCTTGTGAGGCTGCCGGTGGTGACCAACCTGCCCGTCCGCCACCACCGCAGTACACCATGGCTTGATTATTGACACCGCAAACAAACAAACAAATAGAATGATTAAATAAACAAATAAGTGAACAAATACACCAATAGATGGATGATAAAGTAAGCTAAGTCGAATAATTTCAACCTGACTTAGAAAGAAAAGAATAAGAAAAAAATAACCCTTCTCTCTTTACAGGGATTTTATGACTCCTGCGTGAGACTTTTTTTTTCTCTCCTTTATAAACTCTGACCTCCGGGTAACATTAGTTTTGTATCAATATTTAGAAATGATTGGCGGAAAAAAAAAACAATAATAAAACAAAAAAACACAGAAAACAAAAGTAAAACAAAACAAAAACAAAAGTAAAAACAAAACAAAACAAAACAGCCATAAAAAAAAACAGAGGAAGATGGACGGACGCTTGTAGACAAATCCTCCAGTAATTATAGCACTTTAGTAGACGAACGCCACCACTAGTTGTGCATCGTTACTACACTAATTAACCCCGGGAGATACACTAAACTCTCATTGGTAAATATGTATGTATGTATGTATGTATGTATGTATGTATGTATGTATTTTCAAAGTAAAAATAACATAATCGTCTTATTTCAGTCCGCCAGCGTTTACGTAATGTCCTGCAGTGTAAATTACGGCAGTGAGATCTCGGAAGTAAGTCCTCTGTAACACCCAGAACAATACACACACACACACACACACACACACACACACACACACACACACACATATATATAAACAGGTTGTGTTGTGTTGGATGATAAGCACTCAGATTTTGGAAACTCCGAAGAATAAAAAAATAAACTAACACAGGATCTAGCTCGTGGAGGTTGTAAATAATGCAGGCCATTATGGGGGGAGATTTAGAGAGATTTGTCAGGCTGTAAATCGGTGTAAATATCATCCTCGGAAGCTGTAGTGTTTCAGGCTGTCGGCCAAGAACGAAGGTCATATATCAGACAGTCTCTCTCTCTCTCTCTCTCTCTCCCTCCTGTGAACTAGACGACACACCACTTACACCCATCGAGGGAAGAATCTTTCATCTGCAATACTCGACAAAATGTATACACCTCGCTTGGAGAAACCAATGTTGGGTGTGTTGAGAATATTTATGTCAGATCACGGTATAGAAGGTTAGGTTAGGTTTGGTTTAAGACGTATTCCTCATTGTGTCAGCCATCACCAAGTTGAGAGAATCCAAAAATCAATCCTTGAAAAAGTTATAATAATTCATTTGAAAAGATAGAACATAATGCATTAAATCGTCCGGTTTATTTTGATGCTTTAAAATGTAATGCTATTTTAATATTCGTTCTTTGGATGTTTTATAAATTAAGAAAAAAAAACAGGTAAAAAAAAAAATCCTGACAAAACATAAACAAAAAACACAGGTATAGAGCTAACAAAACAGAGACAAAAATAAACAAACGTAAAAATGCGAAAAGTATTAATAGTCAAGCAAATAATTTCCTTTTTTCCTTTCGTGTGTACAGAGCAAACGTCTGGGATTATTTACTCCGATGACAAATATCAAAGCAAACATGTTTTTATAATGTACTGTAAAAGAATAAACGAGAATAATGTTAATGTGAGTATAATAAGCTCCTAATGGATGTATATTAGTGTTGAATACATTATAATATTCTCATGAAAAACAAAAGCAAAACTACGAAAGAAAGAGAGAGAGAGAGAGAGAGAGAGAGAGAGAGAGAGAGAGAGAGAGAGAGAGAGAGAGAGAGAGAGAGACCTCCTTGCAAGAGAAAATACACAGTAAACCTTTAACCTTTGGTAAATTAACACGTCCGTCATCACCTTGCAACACAGCGCAGGTATTTTAAACTTTTGCACCTCTTCTTCCTCCACCCCGTCTCTCCCCCTCAACCTCCTCCTCCTCTCCCTTCTTCTCCCGCACCCTGTCCCGCCCTTGACAACTTGGTGAAAGCTCTGCGTCACACAGCCCGCCACCTCCCTGCAACGCCCTTGGGAAATGCATGACAACATGGAGTGGCGCCCTTGTCATGTTCCGCCCGATGCCATGAAAATTGCAAAAACAGAATATGACAGAAGGAGTTCAGTGGGGGAGGAGTGACGTCACATGCTTGCGTCATTAGTGTGGGTGTGACGTTGATTCATTGCATCATGAGCATGGCTGTGACGTCACCTGTTTACGTCATTGGTGTGGGTGTGACGTAATCTCCTGGGTCATAAATTTAAGTGCAAGATGGCATGCTTGCAGTACTGTGTCATGGACTAGAATGTGAAGTTATGTGGCTGCTTGTGTCATGTGCCTGCCAGCTTATGTAACAGATAGGACTATAAACAGACACAAAGGCTAAATTTTAGGAATATATTCAGACGTATAAATAAACAGACAGACATACAACTTAATAAACAGATAGACAGAAAAAGTTAAGACTCTCAGTAAGACATCAATAAACACCGATAGACTGACAGATAATAAAATAAACAGACAGAAAATAATGACAGAAAATAATGACAGAAATTCACAAGGTAAAAACTGACGAGCTAATATAACACCAACCAGATTAACACTCAGACATTTTAATATACACCAACACCGACTCTGAGAAAAAGAAACAAACATGAAAACAAAGGAAGTGCACCCCTCCTCCTCCTCCTCACCCCTCACACCCCCTATCCCTTACACCCCCTCCCGCATCCCCAACCCTTCCCTACCCCTCCTCCACACACACACACACACACACACACACGAGCATTCTTACAACAAAACCATCTTTGTGGCATTGAGGCTTTTCGCTCTAAGAGTTCAATGACTTTATGATTTGCTCACCCCGGCTACAACCTTGAGTCAATATTAGCCGAGTGAGTTTATTATTCAACACACTTCACCTGAGCATTGTGTGAGGTAACTAAATGGTGGAGAAGCCTATTGCCTGCCTCACAGTGTTAACTCTACTGTCAGCATAGATTATTACTTCTCAGTTGAATACATATTTGTCATTTATAGTCAGTGACTCTCTGGTGAAATGAGTAAATGTATCTTATGAGTCAACACGTATGTATGTGATTTGCATACTTGTGTATAAGTAGTATGCATAGAATATACCAAGGAATTTGCTACTGTGTATGATACTTAGTTTTAGTCGATGCGAACAGTTAACTAGCATGTTGTAAAGCTGCTATTGAAAGGCCAGTAATATTAGATCTGCTTAGTGGTAAATAAATAAAATTACAACAGGGGTGAATATAAATTATGATATATAATTTTAAAGTAGCAATTTCAGTGATTAGTTTTTCAATATTTAAAACTGATCACACACACACACACACACACACACAGACACACACACACACACACACACACAAACACACACACACACACACACACACACACGTCATTATATCAGCTAAATACTTTGACTTAAATTAACCTCATTATATACAACTTCTACATCAAGTAAATTCATACACTTTAAAAACCATCCTCCTTAGCCACACAAAAAAAACAACATTTAGATAATTGTTTAGGCTTTAGTCAGAGAGAACATTACAATATTAAACTGCTGTATAAAGAGCTTTCACATCAGAGCCTCTGTGATGATCTAGCTAGCTGACCATAAACGAGTCCAGAATCAACTATGCAGATTTGAGCAACAGGAAGCAGGATCAAAATTTGGATAATCAAAGTTTCGTATTAATTGTCATGTTTGGTTAAGGAAGGGTAGGTTGGGTTGGTGATCTTGTAATTATTAGTCCAGTCACACAGTATTTCTCGTTATCTCATTCCCACTACTCGTTATCTCATTCTCACTTCTCGTTATCTCATTCTCACTTCTCGTTATCTCATTCCCACTTCTCGTTATCTCATTCCCACTTCTATCTGTGTTCTTTATCTAGTACAGTACATTTTCCGGTTTGTATTTTACGTTAATCGAGTTCTTTTTGCATTTTATTTCATCCCATTTAATTTCTTTTTCTCGTTTCCCATCCAGTTCGCTTCACTGTTTCAATTATACATTTTGTGAATCTCATGGGGTGGGGGGAGAGGGAGAGAGGGGAGGAGGGAAAGGGGGAGAGGAGGGAGAGGGGGAGAGGAGGGAGAGGGGGAGAGGAGGGAGAGGGAGAGAGGGAGGAGGGAGAGGGAGAGAGGGGAGGAGGGAAAGGGGGAGAGGAGGGAGAGGGGGAGAGGAGGGAGAGGGGGAGAGGGGGAGGGGAGGAGGGGGAGGGAGAGGGGGGGTTTCAATTCAATAAATTCATGGAGGTTTCAGCTCAATATATATATTTAAAAAAATGTATATTAAAAAAACAGGTTTTTAGTTTAATGTCTGTTTGTTTGTTTTGCTTTCATGTTTATTATTATTATTATTATTATTTTTTACTTCTGAGAGGAAAATATGACTAATTTGTTCTATTCATGGTTATTTCACGACACAAACCACATCAACGATTTTTTTTATTTTTTATTTAGTGTTCGTTGTGGTTGTATGAACTTGTATGGTGTAGTGTGGAGACTGGTTGTTGGAAATGGCCTTCCCAGTATCCAATGCGTGAAATAGTTTTTTTTTTATAGAGAGACGGGGTGAAAAAAGAGAAACGGAGAGACAGAAATATATAGATATTTAGAAAGAGAAACAGATAAAAAATAGAAAGAGAAGGAAAATAATAGAATGAGAGAGAGAGAGAGAGAGAGAGAGAGAGAGAGAGAGAGAGAGAGAGAGAGAGAGAGAGAGAGAGAGAGAGAGAGAGATTGCTCAGCACTCACTATGTAATCTGAATTATTTGATAATTACGGAATTTAAATTTGACGATAAAAAACAATGCAATATTGGGTTTAATTGTTCTGTTTACGGTAGTGTGTGTGTGTGTGTGTGTGTGTGTGTGTGTGAGGGCAAGGTTTGTGTGTGTATGTGTATTTTCATGTTAACGAGTATCCATTATAGCTCATCTACTGTCACTTGCATATAAGTAACTAAACACACACACACACACACACACACACACACACACACACACACACACACACACACACACCAAAGAGCTACTATAATCCGTAGTTTCCATTCCTCTGGCGTGTCCTGCCTCGTCTCTCGGCTGATATTCTTTTAGCTTTCAAGTAGAGTAATGTTGTCTGTTTTTGTGGCACGCTGTTCCTCGCTTTCCTTGTTGCTATGTCTGTCTTTCTCTCACGCTGTTACTCTCGCCTCCCGTTATTCCTGTTATTTCTACCCCGCTCTCTTATCTTCATCAAGCTATAAGAGACAGCCAATTTAATAACAGAAGCTATATTATGCACTTGCCTCAGGCTAAAAAAAAATCCACTTCTGACGGCATACTGTATGAAAATGTAATCTGAAAGCACTTACATCATGTCAGGTAACGTCACTGAATCTTTACATCTGGTAACAACCATTAGAGGTTTAGGAAGAAACATGGGATGAGACCCAGGAAGTGCATTATAGGTAACTGTAAAGTAATATTAGAGTCTATCCTTAATCACTTGCAAGAGGTCAACTAGAAACTTTCATTATAGTCTATGAAAATATCATCTGGGAGCACCTGATAATACTAGGACATTCCTCTCAAAGTGTTGTGCCATTCAAAAACAGTAATTCAACCCAGGAACTCATCAACATGTATGGTGGTAAATAATGATAATGATAATGATAATGATAATGATAATAACAATAACAATAGCAATAACAATAACAATAACAAAAAAATAATAATAATAATAATAATAATAATAATAATAATAATAATAATAATAATAATAATAATAATAATAATAATAATAATAATAATAATAATAATAATAATAATAATAATAATTAAAATAAGAACAATAATAATAATGACCAATAATAATAATATGTTTAGTTTAGAATTATATACGTATACAATTTAAGGGAAGACGATTCTATACATTATATATTACATAAATTATTACTGTACAAACAACTATAAGCAACAGAAACAAAAGGTGATGATTATATATTAACTCACATAACTAAGACGTGATTAAAGCAACACCAGTAGTGGATAATTACGTAATGAATCTTATCATATGTACCAATGTGTAGAGAAGGAAATGTATCTTTATAATAACAAAACTCGACTTGGAGAGCTTAATGTACAGTATACCATCAACAGCGCGAGTAAGTGAAATGTGGCGGGAGATATCCGTAGACTTTACGCCCGGCCTGATTACCGTCTACTGCTCTCTCTCTCTCTCTCTCTCTCTCTCTCTCTCTCTCTCTCTCTCTCTCTCTCTCTCTCTCTCCATCAAGCTATAAGAGGCGGCCAATTTAATAACAGAAGCTATATTATGTTGACTTAAGCTGGATTATGAAGACTTTTTCACCACCTTGAAAAAAGACGTAAATAAGCGACATAATAATGTGCCCGTAATACCTATGTCCCTATGGACTAATACCTGTCTCATTCCTCTAATTATCTATTTTTATCTATACATTATTTCTTGATGTAAACAAAGTCCCGAAGAATAGAAGTACTTACAGTTTGTCATTATTATCACAATGCTTGATATATAAACAAAACTAAGATGGTAGTTTAGACAACAAGGCTGTTAAGGGGCGGCCGTCTGTCACAACCACAAGGTGGCTGTTACAACACATTTTGATCACAACAATAATTATGACTTCCGCAAGTTGTTGAAAAGGATAATAAAAACAATGTGTTCATGAGTGTGTGTTGGACTGCAAGGAAGCAGGTTCACTGGTGGCGTGTCTGTTGAGTGTTACACCGGCGGGGGACGTAAGAATCGTGACAACACAAGTGTCATCATACCATATTTGGTGAAGGTGATCCCAGGGGGGAGAGACACGAGGTGTTCTGTTATCACAGCCACACGTCGCTCACCAATACACTCCGGGCCAGGTGATGGTCATGAGTCATTCATTATTACTCAGACTTCAGTGTTCAGTCATTCCTTCACTCTCACATGTACTTAATTCTTCTACACTTTTTACATTACCGCTGGGGAAAGGACTCCCCCCCCCCCCCACCCACATCTGATGTCCAGCACCCTAACTTGTCCACCAATCAGCTCCCTCGTTACAAGTTTAGTATTGTGACTCTGCCACATGTACAGTCTGGGTAAAAAGTCTTGACCACTTGACAGTATTTGGCATGAAAGTACCCGAAGATCTTAGGTATTAAGGAGAGTTTTATCCCATTTTGTGGTTCAGGCATAATATGTGATGACAAGTGGTGTTACTAGTATATCCCAATCATATATATAACTCAGTAGATCCCAGATATTGCTAAGTGTTCAAGACTTTTGACCCCAACTGTACGTAAACGTCACCACAGGGAGTAAAGTAACTCTTTGAGGCAACTGTACACAACTGTTACGAGTCTGGAGAACACACACACACACACGCACGCACGCACGCACGCACGCACACACACACACACACACACACACACACACACACACACGACACAACACACACACACGACACAACACACACGACACAGCGACTAAGAGGCAGAAATATTACCTTATATTCCCAAATCTGCGACAACACTACATTCCCGGCTGATCCCTGAGTTGTGGGCCGGACCAGCTCACATTACTGACGAGACCATGAACACAATTGAGGATTATTAAAAGAGAAATGGATTTTGTTGGTATTTAATGAGCATATCGAGATATATAGCTTGACACATACACGCACGTGCCCGCACACACACACACACAGACATATAGACAGACAGACAGACAGACAGACAGACAGACACAGACAGACAGACAGACAGATACAGACAGACACAGACAGACAGACACTAGCGTAAATACTAGTGAGGTTAAACCTGTCATTAGTTTAATGCAACACGGTCACGAGAGTAATTCTTGCATTGAGGATAGTGAGTGAAGCGAAGTGAGGATGGTGAGTGAGGTGCAGTGAGGATGGTGAGTGAGGCGCAGTGAGGATGGTGAGTGAGGCGCAGTGAGGATGGTGAGTGAGGCGCAGTGAGGATGGTGAGTGAGGCGCAGTGAGGATGGTGAGTGAGGCGCAGTGAGGATGGTGAGTGAGGCGCAGTGAGGATGGTGAGTGAGGCGCAGTGAGGATGGTGAGTGAGGCAGTGAGGATGAAAGTTGAGGCGCTGTGAGGATGGTGAATTGTTGATGGAGGCGCTGTGAGGATGGTGAGTGAGGCGCAGTGAGGATGGTGAGTGAGGCAGTGAGGATGATAGTTGAGGCGCTGTGAGGATGGTGAATTGTTGATGGAGGCGCTGTGAGGATGGTGAGTGAAGGGCAGTGAGGATGATAGTTGAGGCGCTGTGAGGATGGTGAATTGTTGATGGAGGCGCTGTGAGGATGGTGAATTGTTGATGGAGGCGTAGTGAGGATGGTGAATGAAGTGCAGTGAGGATAATGAAGCGCAGTGAGGATGGTAAATGAAGCGCAGTGAGACTTCAGAGTGTTGGTTCCGACTCTTTCAACTCTGAGTCAGATACCTTAACATTTGACTGTGATAAAAAAGGCTTTAATACCTGACTCATGTATTGTATAATGATATGTAACACGAATAATAATTCTTCATGATATATGTGTTAAAATACGCTCGCGCGTGCGTGTGTGTGTGTGTGTATGGAATCGTTACTATTTTCACCATATTTGTAATTACTTCTAAAATTAATGCTTTTATCGGTAATGTCACTAACAGTTCTCTTTACTCAAGTCATCTACAAAGAACATGCAACACATTGACCACTATGAAAACGTCATCACTAACCATACATAATCAACAACTGTCACAAAAACAATATATCACAAGGAGTTAACTCACGAGATTAGAGCTTTTACTGACGAAAGTTACCCCATAAAACTTGACTTAATCCACACTTCAGCACCAAGAAATTTAATCTAGCATCTTGAAGCTTTTTAACACCCGGTTTTAATACACACACACACGTGTGTGTATATATATATATATATATATATATATATATATATATATATATATATATATATATATATATATATATATATTAGTTGGTAATTTCATGAATACTGTCCAGGGATATATGTTAATGTGTGTCGCAGGTTATTTTGATGTATTCAGTGAGGCAGCGGCATACATGCACGTGTTCACATGAATATTTACACACATTCATTAACTTTATACACTTGATCACGCACTTATGACTTCTCAGCATTTACAGTGTATGTTCGTGTAAAGTTACGAAGGTGAACAAAAATTGTCATTATTTATCTCTTTCCCTTCATGTACATATAAATATGTGCACACGTACACACACACACACATGTACTTAAACCTACATACATAAATGCAAACGAAAATCTTTGCGTAGCTTTTTTTGCGATCTGACACATGCCACACCCCATCGACCCTGACACATAATGTATACGCAGCCGATATATCCATTATTAAATACGCAGTTCAACCCTCAGATCAGAGAGTTTATTTTCTTATGCTGACAGGTCGCTTAAACATCGTTCACCTACTCTGAGCTTCTAAACAAGTAAGAAGTTTTAAGACTTGAGAAACATGTGTGTCTTAGGGTTCAATGTCTCCTACTGAATTAGGGATTAAGTGGTGAAATCTTAGTGGACAAGTTTCTCAATATTCCACGGTTAGGTAAGACTTCTGTAAGCTCACACACGCTTGAAGATTTAATGCCAATATACTTTTTTACGGGGAATATTAAGCTCAGTTTAATAGATGAAATTATTCTCTGTGCTCTAAGTGTAGATTTACCTCCTGTCCTCTGTCATGACGGAAAAAAGAAAAACCTTTGATGTATAACTAAAGACTTGTTTTGGTGAGATATCAAATATTCCTTGTTTAGCCTCTTAGTCCAATGTATAACAGGACCAGTTTACTTTACTGTATGTCTAACTGCTTACTCGTATATACTAACACAGACAGACAGACGTACAAAAACCCACGTGTGTATATATATATATATCAAACCAACTTATACCGTGTGATGAAAAAGTCTACAAATCGTCCAATATTTGGGGAACATCCAGCACTAGGCACGACTCTCTTTCATATCCCAAGTTCTCTCGTCTATTCATCCCTGAGGAAGTTCAGTCCGGTCTTCTATGTAATCTCAATATTTGACCTCCTCCTTGACCCCTGTGTGTGGACGGTGGCTGAGCTCTTGAGACACTCTCCGTTTGATGTGATCTACGGTGGAGGACTCTTGGATATACTGGCGGGGGATACAACGTCAAGACCTTAGCCGGGCAATTGAGAGGAATGACCCTAAAACGCGAGGTATTGCTTTAGCCTGTTTCTCTCTGGTTCTTTGGCCTGCGAGGATTTGAGAGACAGCGTGTGTGTGGGTGTGTGTGTGGGTGTGTGGGTGTGTGTGTGTAGGGAGGGGGGTGGAATGTGCCCCCGCCCCGCACATACTATTTGGTCAACATTCTTTAAATCATTCACTTCACCCTATAAGCCACCCAGTAAACGATGGCTTGGATGTTAATCAATATCTTAGATCATCTTCCAGGTTAATTATTAACCAGTACAGTTGACGAGGTGTCCGGTGTCCCTGGGCCACCCCTTAACACTGGGTCATACACCTCACTGACCCGGAGTTTGGGTGTTGTGTTGGCGATAGTTTCAACACTTTAAACAGATTTTCTACTCGATGCAATTATGAAGGTTATCCTCGAGCACTGAGGTAAATATCTATATAATATACACATTTATACTGACATATGTTTTTATCTCTACCAGTATACACAGGGAGATACACCGCGGTTGAACTAGAATCTGCCAGCACCCTCTCACCAGGTCTCCCCACACCTTAGGTCAAATGAACCCACCTGGGTAGGTAGGCAGGTATCTTGGTGTTACCTCTCCTTGTACCACAGGTGTGAGCTGGTCACCCCACGTCATAAAACTTGAGTGAAGCTGTATTGATTTTCTAGATCCACGTCAGAATAGGTAGGCGTTAAAGCAGATGGTGCAGGAGAGGCTAGTCTTGTCATGATGACGTGTATACCATACTACACACACCTTCTGGAGTAACAAGGTATTTACTAACTAACAACAAGATGAGGTTGTTATCACTCAGCAATGAAAACACCTGCTGGGTAAATTAGATATGTGGTGACTTTGAGATCAATAAAGTACTGTCAAAAACAAACACATGTAAAGCTAACACTCTCCTCGGCGACTAGATGACGTTATTATCAACATACCACAAACATCTGCTGGGTTAACATATTTGCTGCACGTCCTTAAACAATCATTAGAGGTTTTTATATCAGTAAATATTGATAATTAATAACAAGAATTATACCTACATCATCTACATACACCAAACAGCTGTTGAGTTAGCAAATTAGTAGATAAACTACACACAACAAATTATTAGGTGTTCTAACAAGCCATGGTAACAAGTGCCACCAACTTATACCAAGTGTTTACAGCAGCTATTGATGAACGTGATGAATGAGGCGTGACCAGTACTGACGGTGGTCTGTAATGCGCTACAAACAAGTACAGAGCTACCAATTTGTTGGTGAATGTTACCCAATCACAGAGATATGACTTGCATATCAATGACCCAGTTATACACACATAGATGATAAATAAGGTAATTTGTGGTTGCTGTTAATAAATCAGGATGTTATTAACAGTACACCACTAACAATGAGCATATTAATATACAGGTATTAACAAACCACTTAGCAACTGCTAACAGCGGTATATCCTCAAGATATAAACAACAGTCAACAGTTAATGTGTTATGACAAAAGTTATCACAATCATGGTTAACCGGTAACAGTCAGTAAGTCATCACTAAGCATCATGGTAGGGAATCTTAACAACAATAACATACTGACACGAAGTAACACAACACATCGACTTGGTAAACTCACACTAATTCTAAATATTAAAATCACGGTGACATTAACAACATGCAGACAGACAATGGTTTAACGAAGCTTTAGGAACAACCATAAATCTCAGTGAACGTAATAACAGCTTGGCAATACCACAACGGTCGTAAGTAACGTTTGCTGTGTCGGGTACGAACGGCAGCAGTAGCAGAAGCAGCAGCAGCAGCAGCAGTACGACGATGAGTTACGACATTACCTTCTCCAGCACCGCCACTACTGCCAGGGGTAAGCTGGTTACTTGTCAATACTTGCATTATATGAGAGAACGCCAGTGGACTATAACCCCGTGTTCAGTATTGTGTTTACGGTGGAAAATACAAGTCCCACTAACTATAACTTATGCAGTGTTACCGTAAAGAACTGAACATACGAGTTATTTATGTAAAACATTCTTTATATATTACAGAAACAGACACACAGACGAACAAAGATTAAGATCTAATTTACTAAGATAAACAGTGATGCTTGTAAATGGGAAGACATATGATATAATGAATGTTTTATGCTAGTGATTTAATTTAAGAGTGAACCTTAACTCTTGCTGATACTACCAACACTCATCAGGTGAGAGAGAGAGAGAGAGAGCGCAGCTGCATCATACTATCTTAAGAGGTCACCCAGAATAGCCTGAAATCCACCACAACGTCCTGCGAAATTGACCTTTGACCTTTCAGGGTAACTCACATATTCTAACCTTTGTGACGTCAGAAGCAATGCCCACCTGTGTTGGCCAAGACAGAAATATATTGATTATGAAGGTAATCATTATTATTATTATTATTATTATTATTATTATTATTATTATTATTATTATTATTATTATTATTAATTATTATTATTATTATTATTATTATTATCATCATTACATTTACTTTTTCGAGTTATGTTGTGTTGGTTTTCAATTATTTCTTAAAGCTCTGTGATATAGGAACACACTTCACTTCCTCACAACAAGGACCTGCATCCAGTGGCTAGAATGAGGTATCCACAGCCAGTGTATAAATAAAAGCTTTAACTTTTCTTCGTAACTTTGTGTAGTGGACCTCGGGGAAACCTAACTCATTTCCGCTCCAGTAACTTCTACGGGATCACTCTGTCAATATGTCGGTGTATTTCATAGTGTGTGTGTGTGTGTGTGTGTGTGTGTGTGTGGTTGTGTGTGTGTGTGTGTGTAACCCAAGTCAATATCCCAAGCCACGGAAACAGTATACACCCCCACACTTCCTAGATAACACCTCCACCAATACCATCCCCTTTGTCCACACACGCCTAGAGACGCCCACAACTCACAAACACCCACGGCGAAAACGACTCGATAATTGGCCAGGTATTTTATGCTAATGAAGGTAATTGTTGGGTTTTACCTGGTAGTGCAAAGGTTAATAGAGTCATTAAGATGCCAGTGTGTAATCTCATGGGATCACCCAGTGGGATTGGTCTATTGGTTGGAGTCAGTATCAACGGAATGCAAACCTGTATTAAGTTCAAATTAAATCCATTTTGTATTAAGGTCTTTGGTAAACAGTGATCCGGTTAGACGTAAATAAAACAAATCCCTATATTATTTTTCTGAAGCCATAAATTTGATGGTGAATTGAATGGCGATGATAATTTGCATTCAGTTCAAAATATAGTTCAGGGTATATTTACACTTACGATAATAGATGGAAAATGCGATAAAAAAAAAATAGTAGGATATTATATGTTTCTATTCATAGTTTCCCTCAGAGATGCCAAATTTAGGAGGGCTGCTGGTCAAGGTCCCTAGAGAAGAAGCTGGGGTTAAGGGGCGTAACTGCCTACCCTCAGACGTAGAGAGAGAGAGAGAGAGAGAGAGAGAGAGAGAGAGAGAGAGAGAGAGAGAGAGAAAGAGAGAGAGAGAGAGTTTGGATTAACCCTACTTTGACATACAAATATAATATAGCTATAGACTCAGTGGTCAATCTTTTATCGGTTTGTCATTATTACACGCGTATTTATTAATTTAGAATTTAATATAATCCGAGGTATCAGGTTGGGAGAGTGTGTCGTGCTGTTTGTATTACTTAAAGCGTTATCATTTTTTATTTCAGTAAATGAATTATGTGTAATAATGGTTGAAACACATCACCGTGAAGTACAATATTCAGAATTTACTTAGTGCAGTTTCGACTCTTTTGTCTCTCTTATGTATGTATGTATGTATGTATGTATGTATGTTTGTCTGTCTCTTTTGTGTATGTGTGTGTTTCGTTCTCTGTCTCTCTCTCTCTCGCTTCCAGAAATCATAAAATTGAGACATTGAATATTTAATCACATAAAAAAGATTATATGAGATTTAACTATATAAGAAATCGGGGTTTGGTGACGCGGTGGCAGGTTTCAAATATTCCTGAAAATGAGTTGAGTTTTTTTTTTCTTCTCCATCGTGGAAGAACGTCAGTTTAATTAATTAGGGAGATAAGACCGCTTTCATGGACAGTGCAAATATTGAACCGAAAATCTAAAGGTTTGGACATAGTGGTGGTATGAATGACGATGTTTAAATTGAATCTGTCTGTCTGTCTGTTTATGTTATCTGTCTGTCTGTCTGTCTGTCTGTCTGTCTGTCACACACACACACACACACACACACACACCGTTTACAAAATTTCTTCCAAAACATAGATTATACACAATGATTTTAATTAGCATAAAATCCCCACCCAAATCCTCAGCTTATGTTAATGTTAAACCCCCAAAAAGAACACTTGCTGGGACTTGTATCATTAACATTCAACCTAACATAAACTTGAGAGATCTCTTTTACGGTACGAAGCAAACGTGACAAAGGAATATTTCTCTCGTAATATATTCTGAAGCCGAGTGGTGAAATATGGAGCAAGGAGCTACCTCAATGACGCCTTTATACTGGGTGTTTTTAAGGTATTTATGGCGTCGTGGTGGTGAGTTGGTGGATGATAGGTTGCCATTCTCTGTTCTCTCTGATTCACACGACCTTTATGGGATTCGGTGTTAACGTGGGGAGGAGATTTAAGTTGCTGTTATTATGAGCCATGCAGTGTGGATGGTGGGTAGGATGGATGGATGATCTATCCCACGTGTATTATGAGTTAGAGTTAGGTTATTTAAGTGATGGATAGAGGACTTAAATGATCTTTTCCTTAGGGTTTAGATCGTGGAGTGTGGGTAGTGGATAGGGAGGGGTGACTTAAATATTATCGCACTATCAAAACCACTGACTTTATTCCAAGCTTGCAGCAGTAGATAAGGCCGCCATTACCAGCAAGTTAGGAGACCACAGACACCCACACCGGGACGAGCTTCTATCAACACTGTGAAGATCCACGCATATGGTACAGTGTCCCCTCATTACTATTCCCCAGTGTCACCTCGCCTCACTAACAAGTTTCATGAGTTGACCACCACCACATTCAGGTCAGTTGCAGCCCACGTCGTTGCTGTGTTCCCGTGACTTGACTCTTTGAGAAATATATCAACTTTTACTACCTTCAAATGGACATGGCTAAGGTCAACTTTTTACTGACCCAGGGAGTGTAGTTAGTGAACTGAGGTGACGTGTAACTGCCTGAACTCAAACTTAACAAGTCTCCCCCAACACACCTGAAAATTGGTAAATAATTTGTGTTCTCAAAAGGTCTCGATCAGAAATGTAAGACCGAGATAAAAACCTGAAAAAAAGTCTCGCAACCTACAACGGTGATTCACAAACGCGCGCACACAGAGGGAGATTCGGGCGATGGGGAGGCAATGGTACGAGAGTCGTCCTGGTAGTCGACACAGAAGGTCACAGAGGAAAGTCATAACTGTATGTGTCTTGCAGTTCTCATCACATTAAGAAGATACAGACAGACAGACAGACAGTTATTGCTTTTATGCATGTTTTCAGTTGTATTACTGTCAGCAAGGAAGAGGAAACCCTATCAGTGACTACAGGGACACAGGAAGAGAGAGAGAGATCCTTGAAGACGTTCCACCACCAGGTAAAAGTGATAATTTCCCTCAGATAAGTTGCCATCAATTAACACAATAATCACAAGTAATTACCTATCAGAAAAATTATCCGACACAAGTTAACAAGATTATAGTATAGAACACTTGACAGGAAATTAAGCAGGTGGGCGTGTGCTTAGGTTATAGATGATATAATTAAGCTAAATATATTGTTAAATATTATGATTACATTAGCTAATTATGTAATGGTTAACTTCAGGTAAATATTTTTTTAGGGGTGATGTTTTAAATTTTATAAAGGGATATTTAAATGCACCTACATTCGCACGTACATATATATTTACTTATAGATATACAAATACACTTAAACTATTGTCGAAATCATACACACACACACACACACACACACACACACACACACACACACACAATTACCTGTACAAATACACAGTTCCCAGGTAATCCATAATTAACATGTTAACACAGCGACACACACAAGATGTCTCGACACAGTTTAATCAACTTCCCTTAGGTTAACCACACGACCCCACGACAAAGGAGAGAAGCTGCGCGCACGTGTATGTGTGTGTGTGGGTGTGTGTGTGTGTGTGTGTGTGTGTTGCTACTACGATAAGACTCATGTGTGTTCTATTCTTTTAACCCACAAAAAATAAAGTATTAAATGTGGGTGTTATTATTATTATTAACCAACCAACATGATCATTGAAAAAATAACTATACTGAAGGCCATATATTACACACATATACTTTCTTTCTTATTTGATATACTTCTGTGAATACGCCAAGAACCGGGAGTAAGTTATGGTGGGAGGAGTATCTGCAATATATGCGTAATGTGAGCTATTTTCGGTCATATTTTGGTCGTGTGTCCAACATATTCTGGGTGATCTTATTCCCACGAACAATTCCATTCTTGCTGTACGTTTTCTGAGGCTCCTTTGTTATTGTTTTTGTTTTATCTGGTATAGCTCTTACTAACCCTTAAGTTTGTTCATTGAATTAGCCCAAAAAATGTATCTTAATTCCTTGAGTTCGATGAATTTAACTCAATTATTAATATTACTTTATATTTACCTAGTTCTTTGAGTACAATGTCTCGAGTTGTTTAAAAATGATTACTTATTTAATCCATTGAGTGTTATGACATTGTACTCAAGGGGTAATGTTATCGTACTCAATGGGTAGAGTCATTGTACTTAAGGGATTTAGTCATTTTACTCAAGGGATTATATCATCGTATTCAAGGGATTAAATCATCGTACTCAAAAGTTAAAAAATTCTCACGTCCCTCAAGTCCCTAAACACACTTCATTTTCCAAGAGTACAAGAGTCCTCACCATCAGTACAGTAACTCATCATCATCATCATCATCATTACGGAGCTTTTTAACCATATAGAGTAAATACCCTTAATGCCCTAATGCCTGGGTAAACAATAATAAACACACTGGTGGGATCCCACTTTAAGAGAGATAAAACACCGTGAAACGAGAACACTACTGAAGAGGACCTCAGGTTAGGTTAGGTTAGGGATTTCAATGCTACGATTTAGGTGATATAACATTATTAATTTTTAGTTTTACGTAGATGTATGTATGTGTATGTATGTATCTATCTATCTATCTATGCATGTATGTATTAAGCTACAAGTGAAGTCAGAATATATGTAAGTTTTTGGTAGGAAGAAATATCTCCTCAAAGGGGATTCCGTATTTACTAATCTAAAATAAGCGTTTAAAAAGACCTCGGCCGTAGTTGTTGAAGAGCAGTAATGCATTATAACATCATCATCAAACGTTAGGAGCGAGAGCCTTGTAGTGTGATAGATTGATGATGATGATGATGATGATGATGATGATAGTATGTGATTTGGAAACTAACCTAACCAAACCTAAACTAATTTAATCGAACCTAAAACTAAACCAAACCCCTCAGGTAGTGTTTGGGTTATTTGATTATCAGGTGCAATTAACTAAGGGGGTGTAATCTTCATGTGATTCTATAATTCTTACTTTTGACTCGTACTAAAACACGTAATACAACAGGTCAAACACTACCATAAATCATCTAGCTGTCACCACGTTATAAATTATAAGTCATGTTTGCACTGTGTAACATTTGCTGAATAAATAAAGATAAATTTTAATTATATGTAGACAAAGGAAGAATGTGCATACTGATACCAACTAACTAAATATTGGTGTAACAATTTTTTTTTGTACTGTTGGTGCTTCTTCATCTGCTTCAGTGATTCAGTTAATCTTATATATATATATTCATGAGATATGTGTTACCTGGTTATTCCGTGTACCTGATAAATAATGCAGATTCTATTTTTTTAAGCTCTAAACCCAACAGCAGGAACGTGAAAAAGACATGATTAAGTTTGCTCATCATAGCTGCCACCTTGTCTTGCTGTGTAAACTTTGTGGAACTACCAACTTTATCTTCAAAAGGTGGAAATGTTAACCTGTGATATTGTGTTCTAATCCTCACACTTAAAGAGTCACCAGCCACACACTTTCATGCGTTCACACACTCTTCAATGTTGACACTGGTATTAGGACAACCTCTTAACGTAAACACAACACACTGGCTTATAAAAAAACAACACACTATGGAATGAGCCCAAACACCACCAGAGAGACGGACCCAAACATCAAATGGTTCTATAAACTTCATCACCAGAGACAGGTCAGAGCATTTGAGGTACAATTCAGCTTAACACAACAGACACATGTAAATTTGGAATGGAGATAACAGTGAGGCAGATTTGGGATGGAATTAATTCTGGATACAAAGACGGAAGCAAATTGGGGCTGAGTATGAACACCTAGCAATCATAACAGAGTACAGTCGGGTATATAAAGCGATCTTATGTATTATAAAGCCATTGAGGGAATATTCGGCGGTGGGATAGCATTGTATAGTACACACAGGTTAGCCTAGACTGGAGCAATCAAGGTTAACTACAGTATGAAATTAACCAAGGAGTATAATATCTGGACCAGAGGGACACACACACACACACATACACACACACACACACACACACACACACACACACACACACACACACACACACACACCTTAGTTACCAATAAACTATGACCATTAGTGTAAAAAAATAACTATATAGGTCATTGATGGTGTAATTACTAGCCAGAGTTAAGTGTGGGCAGGTAATTTCCACACCTTAGTCTACCTGAAGGGGTGAGAGTCGTCCGTGTGAATGATGATCCTCTCCTATCATCATTTTCATCATCAACTGGGGTGTAGGATCGATTAAAGTGGGTACTCCCATCTGCCTCCTGTAGTGCTGGGTAATACATCATACCAGCACGAACTATATAACGACGACAAAAACAAAAACAAAAACCAAAACCAAAACAATAATAATAATAATAATAATAATAATAATAATAATAATAATAATATGATGAAGAAAATACCATACTTATAAAATATACTTGAATTATCACATCGTCCTAATAAAACTTGCCGGAATAGTTAACTTATAAAAAAGTATCCAAATGTTACGAGATTTTCGAAACCAAAAAAATATAAATAAAATTATAAAACAGTAAAAAAAGACGAATACTTCAAGTGTGCATTAACAAAAGGCTGTAGAGTGGCCCTCATGTTCCAACAAAGGTTTTTGTGGCTTCGGTAAAATGGTGTAAGAGACGACAGAGGGGACATGAATCAAATATTTCTTCAGTCGGCCGTAAAAAGCAGGAGTCACAATAGCAGAACGCCTGTAACCTCCGCCGCCGGGAGACATCCACTGGACACCTGACAACGCTCACAGCTCTTCTTCATAAATCATAAATCGTTCATACCACGGATTAGTGAGTGAACGAGTTGAGTGGGTTAGTGAGTGGGTGAGTGAGTGAGTGAGCTAGTTAGTTGAGTGGGTTAGTGAGTGGATGGGTGAACGTTGTGTGGACTCCATCACACCTCACTCTCCCATCTATCTCACTTACTCTCAATAGAAAAAAATAAAGAAAACAAAGTCAGTCTCTCTCTCTCTCTCTCTCTCTCTCTCTCTCTCTCTCTCTCTCTCTCTCTCTCTCTCTCTCTCTCTCTCTCATGGGGATATTCAATAACATAAAATCCCTCTCTAGACACAGATAACATTTTAGTATCATGACTACCGAACCACAAACCCTATTTTCTGACACTAATTCCTACATTCCTCAGTAGCGGTCACAGCACCAGTAATGCCGACCATACCCTCTCCAAATGGTCCTGTTTAAACCCACTTACTAACCAATTCCCGGTGTGGTCAGTGGGACAGGAAGCTCCATTAACAATACTTAACTGTTTACGATATCAATAAGAGCTATCGTGGAGGAGAAACAGGGGGGGGGGAGATATTTCAGCTTCAGGAGACGGCACAAGTTGTCACGGGAGATGAACGATGGGACCCGGGAGGCAGCGGCGGGCAGTAATACAGAGAAATGCGGAAATATTTTGGTCGGTAATGGTTCTCTCTCGCCGAGTTAACTTTCTGTGTTTCATTAACCGTTTTGGCAAGTGACCTTAATGTTTTCTCCTCTCTCTATTTCTCTCTCCCTCTCTCTCTATTTTTATCTCTCTCTCTTTGTCTCTCGTTTTACAAAGCATGCAGAAAATTGTCTTAAATTATCAGTCAAAATCGTTGTTGCTGCAAATTTTTATACAAAGTGAATACGTTACTTTCCACAGTAAACATTGTTAGGTCGGTTATAGTCTTGCGGCGGAGCTGTATGACCTGCGGATAGTAACCAGACTAACGTAGATACAGATAGAGTCTTGAGAAAACGAGAGTGTCTACTCCTTCCAGTTATAACCAATACCTTAAATACGACTTACAAAATGCTGCAGCCGGTCAAAACAACAGAATGCTGTCTGGTCATACACTAGCCAGCAATGCGCATCTGCTCTGTCACTTCTTCGGTACAACATGAAGCAGCTACTCCTATCTGGACCTATCTGAACTTGAGGAATGATATAAATATAATTTATCATAAATATTTACTTTCTGGGAATTTATGTTGGTCTACGTGCAATAACAATGTTTATTACAATAAGAATATGATGAATCACCTGAAGGGTCGCCCTCCAGCTTATTTCACACGAAGCTCGAGAGCGAGTCTTCATTAGAGCCACATGACAATATTAATAAAGAGTAAATTTCTTTTCATACTATACATGAAACATTATGATAAATGGGTTTAAAAAAATCTACTTCGTGTGGCTAAACTAGACGTAGAGCGAAAACGGCTTTACAAAACATCTTAGATATGCCGCGAGTCGTTTAAGAAGTAATGAGCAGCCGATAATATAAACATTTTACATTAAAACTTTCCAGCATCCTTGATGAGTCAAGTAGCTTTCTCCTTTAACCTCATCGTATATATTCCCAAGTTGTTTCTCGACGCCTCCTACACCTGCGATCATCGACCAACTTCTTCACGTTCCCACAGGTAGAAACCGGAATCGGAAGTAATTTCGTGAAATGGTTCAAGCTAATATGTTCTAAGCCTTAGAAAACTAATATTTTTCGTTTTAGAGAATTATTATTATTTTTTTTTAATTTCTAAGAAACTTGAGTCATTCACAGGACAAACTACAAAGTTCATTACTTTAGTTATACATTTTGTGAAAAAAACAAATATGTGAAGTAGTTTACGCAGCCTCACCAGAGTTACAGTCTGGGAGGCTTACCTGTAGAAGGTCGAGAGGGTCTTAGGGAAGGTAAAAGCTGAACCTAAATCTCTAGGGGGAAGAGTTTGTTGGTCCGGTGGTCGACTTGTGCACCCCAACAGGAAGGAAGTATTAGTTCATCTCTTCTATGATCCCATTCATACTGTGGGTCGTTTGACCTGTGCCCGGGTGGGCTAATTCCCGTAAAAAAAAAAAAAAAAAAAAAAAAAAATATATATATATATAAATATATATATATATATATATATATATATATATATATATATATATATATATATATATATATATATAAATATATATATATATATTTATATATATATATATATATATATATATATATATATATATATATATATATATATATATATATATATATATATATATATGCTGATAACCACCAGGAAAGAAGAAAACACGAAGTTCCCAAGCGCTTTCGTGTAATTCACATCTTCAGGGGTGAGTACAGACTAGTCTGTTCTCACCCCTGAAGATGTGAATTACACGAAAGCGCTTGGGAACTTCGTGTTTTCTTCTTTCCTGGTGGTTATCAGCATATACCTAGATCACGCGCACCTACAGTGATTTACTTGCATATATATATATATATATATATATATATATATATATATATATATATATATATATATATATAATATATATATATATATATATATATATATATATATATATATATATATATATATATGTGTGTGTTGGGGGTGGGGGTGGTCGAGGGTGAGTGTGTTGGGGTGGGGGTGGTCGAGGGTGAGTGTGTTGGGGGTGGGGGTGGTCGAGGGTGAGTGTGTTGGGGGTGGGGGTGGTCGAGGGTGAGTGTGTTGGGGGTGGGGGTTGTCGAGGGTGAGTGTGTTGGGGGTGACAGTGTTGCTATAGCTCGTGTTGACGTGATCCCTTGCCGGAGATGTATCTCTTGTCAGGCAAGTGGGTGGTCGTGGGTTGGTGGGAGCGGTAGAATGGGGGGGTGGGAGGTGTAGGATGGGGGTAGGATGAGGGGTAGGGGAGGTGGTGGAGGTGGTTGGGGTGGAGGTGGTGGGTGGGGAGGTGGTGGTGGGTGGGGAGGAGGTGTTGGGTGGGGAGGAGGTGGTGGGTAGGGTAGGGATGGAGAAAGGAGGGGGTGGTGGGGGGGGAGTAAGAGGGACTTGTATCAATTTAGCTCCGAAACCAGACGAGATTAAATTATATTACTGGTTATTATAATTTTTCCTTTATTTCCTTTATGGAAAATTTAAAAGCTTATATATATTTTTTTTTTGTTCAGTTGCCTCTGAAGATGTCTTGAATAAAGACGAAAGCTAAGGTGCTCCGTTGTTTCCCCTTTTTCCCGTGTGATTTTATCAAGATTTATCTTATCCACGTTTTCATTGTGGATTTTCATAAAATATATTTATATATATATATATTTATATATATATATATATATATGTATATATATATATATATATATATATATATATATATATATATATATATATATATATATATATATATATATATATATACTGTACTTACATACATACATACATTACCACAAGTTAAGGAGCTGTAGGACCCAGTGTCACTGTATAATCAGAGAAGAGCGGACAACTCACCTGTGACATAATGGTCAGCATGCTCGTCTTGAAAGTGAGTGGACCCGGGTTTGATCCCCGGGCAGGGTGAAACTATGGGCATTTTTTTTTACGTCATTTGCCTCTGTCTTCCCAGCAGTGATTTGGAACCTGGATGTTAATCGATTTGCGGATCGTGTTTCGGGGTAATAGTTAGCCAGTGCAGTTGGGGAGTTGTCCGAAACCAGAGAAATTAAACACACACAAACACAACACATAACCCACATTATCATATTTCTTCTCCGTATTTTACTAATGAAAACAGGAAAAACACACTCGACATTAAAATAGGTCAAATTGTCCATTACTGGCAGAAGGAGCAGCATCTCTGTCGCCGCCAGTCATGACCCCACCATTAACACCTAAGTTATGTGGCCCTCCTTAATGACTTGCCTCACTCCTCACCTCAACCTCCCGCCACCAACTATATTTTAGGCCCCACATTGTACGATACTACACACACACACACACACACACACACACACACACACACACACACCTCTGTATCATGAAGATAATGCTAATCTTAATAATTAGGATACTACTACTACAGCAACTACTTCTAGAAATGCTACTACTACTACTACTACTACTAATAATAATAATAATCCAATCTTCATGTGTCCCTCACGTAAGTAAGTTACCCACCTACATTATTATCACCAGATAAGATAAATTCTTACCCTAAACAAGCAACATTACCTATTAATAGCCTACCACCTGGCACACACCTCTCTAGCTTCTCAATAATTAACGAGACACTTCCAATATGTTCACACCTTTTACCTGCTTATATAGCCCTCCTGAATTTAGCATGACTTTACCTGTACAGTGTGTGTGTGTGTGTATTTATAGACGTGAGACATTAATTTTTACTATTGCACCACCGAGGGATTGTTTCCAGTTTTGAAAGGCTGGTTTTACGGCAATTTAAGTGTTGTTGGGTTAAGGATATTGACGACTTATAAGTATAGTATTACACTTTAATTATTAATAATATACGCACACACACGCACAACACGAACAATGGAAATTTACGGTACGGTAAGAATCTGTTATTTTATTTTTTTTTACTTCTGTTATAAATTTTTTGGGGATTTCATAATTAAGTTCGGCCGTTCTGGTAGTCCAAGTTATATATATGTTTCCCATATTTTCCCATGACACTTTATAGCCTCACCATATACAAGTGCTAATGCATTTTGTTAATCTTCTCCAGCCTTTACCATATATGAGTTAGAACAGTAAAAATAACAACATGATGATAAAACAAAACAAATGAAGGTGGATAGTCAGCGATACCATTATGAAACTGAAGAAAAGTGACCAGATATATTGGAAAAAATAACGCACTTTTGCCCAGACCTTTTTCAAAAAATTGGTTGCAGCCATTACTGTCGATAACAGAAATGAGTGTAATTTGAATACAGGTTTATATCTAATAGAAGTTTACTAGGAGGAAGGGTGAGGAGGGTGTTCGAGGGTGAGCGTGTTGGGGGTAGGGGTGGTCGAGGGTGAGTGGGTTGGGGGTGGGGGTGGTCGAGGGTGAGCGTGTTGGGGGTAGGGGTGGTCGAGGGTGAGCGTGTTGGGGGTGGGGGTGGTCGAGGATGAGCGTGTTGGGGGTGGGGGTGGTCGAGGGTGAGCGTGTTGGGGGTGGGGGTGGTCGAGGGTGAGTGTGTTGGGGGTGGGGTGGTCGAGGGTGAGCGTGTTGGGGGTGGGGGTGGTCGAGGGTGAGTGTGTTATGGTGGGGGTGGTCGTGGGTGAGCGTGTTGGGGGTAGGGGTGGTCGAGGGTGAGCGTGTTGGGGGTGGGGGTGGTCGAGGGTGAGCGTGTTGGGGGTGGGGGTGGTCGAGGGTGAGTGTGTTGGGGGTGGGGGTGGTCGAGGGTGAGCGTGTTGGGGTGGGGGTGGTCGAGGGTGAGCGTGTTGGGGGTGGGGGTGGTCGAGGGTGAGTGTGTTGGGGGTGGGGGTGGTCGAGGGTGAGCGTGTTGGGGGTGGGGGTGGTCGAGGGTGTGTGTGTTGGGGACGGGGGTGGTCGAGGGTGAGTGTGTTGGGGGTGGGGGTGGTCGAGGGTGAGTGTGTTGGGGGTGGGGGTGGTCGAGGGTGGGTGTGTTGGGGGTGGGGGTGGTCGAGGGTGAGCGTGTTGGGGGTGGGGGCGGTCGAGGGTGAGTGTGTTGGGGGTGGGGGTGGTCGAGGGTGAGCGTGTTGGGGGTGGGGGTGGTCGAGGGTGAGTGTGTTGGGGGTGGGGGTGGTCGAGGGTGAGTGTGTTGGGGGTGGGGGTGGTCGAGGGTGAGTGTGTTGGGGGTGAGGGTGAGTGTGTTGGGGGTGACAGTGTTGCTATAGCTCGTGTTGACGTGATCCCTTGACGGAGATGTATCTCTTGTCAGGCAAGTGGGTGGTCGTGGGTTGGTGGGAGCGGTAGGATGGGGGGTGGGAGGTGTAGGATGGGGGTAGGATGAGGGGTAGGGGAGGTGGTGGAGGTGGTTGGGGTGGAGGTGGTGGGTGGGGAGGAGGTGTTGGGTGGGGAGGAGGTATTGGGTAGGGTAGGGATGGGGATAGGAGGGGGTGGTGGGGGGGAGTAAGAGGGACTTGTATCAATTTAGCTCCGAAACCAGACGAGATTAAATTATATTACTGGTTATTATAATTTTTCCTTTATTTCCTTTATGGAAAATTTAAAAGCTTATATATATTTTTTTTTTGTTCTGGTAATTAAATGGACACCCATCGTTTCATCCATCTAAGTATCACCTTGACTAGGTTTAATACTAGATAAAAATTAGCATTAAAAAAAAACATGATAATTACTTATACTAATTAAACAGCAAAAAAAAAAAAAAATGCCACGCAGGAAACACAAAGCCTCACTCACATCATGTTTACACACACACACACACACACACACACACACACGTACAGCGGCCGAGTGCGGTTCCTACAATTTTTTTTTTAAGAGAAAAATAAAAGTCTGAGTTTCATCTCGTTCTTGCCTTTGTACCAGAAAACAAATATTGCATTTTAAAGTTCCTCAGAAGTAATGAAATTCCGTGTGCCGGGTCAGGGTTCGTTTTAGTGTATCCTGGGAATAATATAAGGTGCCTCCGTAAGACTTTAATGGTCACTCTAACCGATTATAACGCTGAGGAGCCAGTAACACATAGCCGGTGTTCATCCTAGGGAAAAATATTTGGTTTTGCTTTATGGAAATGAATGTAAAATATAAAAATACGTGTGTTTTTCTTTTCTTGTTTTAATGTTAATAAAAAAAATTAAAATGAAGAGTTAAGATATATTCACATGTTACTAAGAGTGAGTGAAAGTTTTAGCACAATACTATATCCTTAAGTTTGTACAGCAACAGCAACAGCAACAGCAACAGCAACAACAACAACAACAACAACAACAACAACAACAACAACAACACCTAGTTTCTACTCACATCAGATACAATGTTCAACAGACAGAGTAATACGACTACAATATCCCCAACAGTGTGAGGGTCTTCCTGGGTGTAGGTCACGAGGGAGATAAGAACTACAGCCACAGTCTCAAAGATTCCTGCCTAATTTTTATTTTTCCCGTAAATGCAAATGAGACTATCTTTAGCCTATAACCTAACCTAACCTAACCTAACCATTATGGACACACGGGAAAAAAGTTATATACATCAATATTCTTTTCATGTATTTCTGTTATGTCTATTGGTCAATTTATTTGTGTTAATGTATAGTAAACATTAAGAGGGGTGATATAAGTATTTTTTTTTATTAGTTTCTATAGGTCAATGTGTGGGGGAGGAGGGAGGGTCCTCTTATACAGTGACAGTCATCAAATATTTCTGTGATTTACTTTATTTCTTCTTAAGTCGACTGTCACCTGAACACAAAATCAGACAGACAGACAGACAGACAGAGCTAGGTGGTTAGATAAGGTTTTAGGGTCGGATAGGTGGATAAGTAGGGAGGGAGGGATGGGTAGGAGAGAGGGAAGCTAGAATAGGGAGGGACATAGGTTAGGTACGGTAGGGTTAATAGGTAAGTAGAAAGTTATTTATTTCACATAACAATAAATATATTTATCCATATACCACATACATACGTCAGGTCTGTAAAACATTTCATGGTGTTTTCGGGAGGTTAGTTTTAATGATCCCCAATTATTACATATTTTCATCACCCTGGTAAAAAAAACAACATCGAGTCCCATGGATTTAACAATTAATTTTTTTTATGACACTGAAAAGTTTTTAATCAATCATTAATAAACTAGTTGAATAAATATATCGAGGTTTTAATACAAATGGCAACAGAACGAGAAGAGATGAAGATGTAGACGGACATATAAATTAAACTTTGATGGGTAAGTTTACATGATTTTCCATATGAGGGTTTAGTGCTACTGACTTATGGACACACGAACATACACGAACACAGAAACACAGACACACAAACACACAAACACAGATACATACACAAACACACGGACACAGATATACAGACACACAAACACATGATCACACAGATATACAGACACACAAACACATGATCACACAGATATACAGACACACAAACACATGATCACACAGATATACAGACACACAAACACATGATCACACAGATATACAGACACACAAACACATGATCACGCAGATATACAGACACACGGACACACAGACACACGGACACACAGACAAAGAGATATGTGAGTAAGAGACCAAAGCTACAGAGTTTAATGACTTTCAGGGAAGGAATTTCGCAAGAGACAAATGAATAGACAGACGGTGAGATAACGGTACATTAAGAGAGACAGTTGCTTAGACGGAGAGATAACGGTACATTAAGAGAGACAGTAGCTTAGACGGTGAGATAACGGTACATTAAGAGAGACAGTTGCTTAGACGGAGAGATAACGGTACATTAAGAGAGACAGTTGCTTAGACGGAGAGATAACGGTACATTAAGAGAGACAGTAGCTTAGACGGTGAGATAACGGTACATTAAGAGAGACAGTTGCTTAGACGGAGAGATAACGGTACCTTAAGAGAGACAGTAGCTTAGACGGTGAGATAACGGTACATTAAGAGAGACAGTAGCTTAGACGGTGAGATAACGGTACCTTAAGAGAGACAGTATAGCTTAGACGGTGAGATAACGGTACATTAAGAGAGACAGTAGCTTAGACGGTGAGATAACGGTACATTAAGAGAGACAGTATAGCTTAGACGGTGAGATAACGGTACATTAAGAGAGACAGTAGCTTAGACGGTGAGATAACGGTACATTAAGAGAGACAGTTGCTTAGACGGTGAGATAACGGTACATTAAGAGAGACAGTATAGCTTAGACGGTGAGATAACGGTACATTAAGAGAGACAGTATAGCTTAGACGGTGAGATAACGGTACATTAAGAGAGACAGTTGCTTAGACGGTGAGATAACGGTACATTAAGAGAGACAGTTGCTTAGACGGTGAGATAACGGTACATTAAGAGAGACAGTAGCTTAGACGGTGAGATAACGGTACATTAAGAGAGACAGTAGCTTAGACGGTGAGATAACGGTACATTAAGAGAGACAGTAGCTTAGACGGTGAGATAACGGTACATTAAGAGAGACAGTAGCTTAGACGGTGAGATAACGGTACATTAAGAGAGACAGTAGCTTAGACGGTGAGATAACGGTACATTAAGAGAGACAGTAGCTTAGACGGTGAGATTACGGTACATTAAGAGAGACAGTAGCTTAGACGGTGAGATAACGGTACTAGGCGAGATATAACGGTACTAGGCGAGATATAACGGTACTAGGCGAGATATAACGGTACTAGGCGAGATATAACGGTACTAGGCGAGATATAACGGTACAAGGAGCGATATAACGGTACTAGGCGAGATATAACGGTACTAGGCGAGATATAACGGTACTAGGCGAGATATAACGGTACTAGGCGAGATATAACGGTACTAGGCGAGATATAACGGTACTAGGCGAGATATAACGGTACTAGGCGAGATATAACGGTACAAGGAGCGATATAACGGTACTAAGCGAGATATAACGGTACTAGGAGCGATATAACGGTACTAGGAGCGATATAGCGGTACAAGGAGCGATATAACGGTACTAAGCGAGATATAGCGGTACAAGGAGCGATATAACGGTACAAGGAGCGATATAACGGTACAAGGAGCGATATAACGGTACTAGGCGAGATATAACGGTACTAGGAGCGAGATATAACGGTACAAGGAGCGATATAACGGTACAAGGAGCGATATAACGGTACAAGGAGCGATATAACGGTACTAGGCGAGATATAACGGTACAAGGAGCGATATAACGGTACAAGGAGCGATATAACGGTACAAGGAGCGATATAACGGTACTAGGAGCGATATAGCGGTACTAGGCGAGATATAATGGTACAAGGAGCGATATAACGGTACAAGGAGCGATATAACGGTACTAGGCGAGATATAACGGTACAAGGAGCGAGATATAACCGTACTAGGAGCGATATAACGGTACAAGGAGCGATATAACGGTACAAGGAGCGATATAACGGTACAAGGAGCGATATAACGGTACTAGGCGAGATATAACGGTACTAGGAGCGAGATATAACGGTACAAGGAGCGATATAACGGTACAAGGAGCGATATAACGGTACAAGGAGCGATATAACGGTACAAGGAGCGATATAACGGTACTAGGCGAGATATAACGGTACAAGGAGCGATATAACGGTACAAGGAGCGATATAACGGTACAAGGAGCGATATAACGGTACAAGGAGCGATATAACGGTACAAGGAGCGATATAACGGTACTAGGAGCGATATAACGGTACTAGGCGAGATATAACGGTACTAGGCGAGATATAACGGTACAAGGAGCGATATAACGGGTACAAGGAGCGATATAACGGTACAAGGAGCAATATAACGGTACAAGGAGCGATATAACGGTACAAGGAGCGATATAACGGTACAAGGAGCGATATAACGGTACTAGGCGAGATATAACGGTACTAGGAGCGATATAACGGTACAAGGAGCGATATAACGGTACAAGGAGCGATATAACGGTACAAGGAGCGATATAACGGTACTAGGCGAGATATAACGGTACTAGGAGCGAGATATAACGGTACAAGGAGCGATATAACGGTACAAGGAGCGATATAGCGGTACAAGGAGCGATATAACGGTACTAGGCGAGATATAACGGTACTAGGAGCGATATAACGGTACAAGGAGCGATATAACGGTACTAGGCGAGATATAACGGTACTAGGAGCGATTTAACGGTACAAGGAGCGATATAACGGTACTAGGCGAGATATAACGGTACAGTGAGAGAGGCAGCGGTACATATGACAAAAAACTAAAACAAATAAAACGAGATGCAGACAGACAAACAAGCAGACAGACAGACAGACAGACAGACAGACAGAGACAGACAGACAGACAGACAGACAGAGACATAGACAAAAGGGAAAAAAATGAATATTAATGGATTCCTGTGAGATAATCCCATGATACCGATACACAAACAAACAGACAAAGAGAATAATGAAAGAGACGCAAAACAGAGACGCGTAAAGAGATAGAGAGATAGAGAGAGAGAGATAGAGAGATAGAGAGAGAGAGAGAGAGAGAGAGAGAGAGAGAGAGACAACAACAACAAAGTTTAATGAATGACAGTAGTTTAGGTCCCAACATCAGCCAACATTTCTGGGTGCTCCCTGGGCCGTGCTGGCAGACCTCGTTACACAATCCACAGTTGGTTGAAAATGATGAACTTGTGTCATTTTGCAGCTGCCTGAAAACAGCTGTGTGTGTGTGTGTGTGTCTGTATGGTGCAGCGGTGGTTGTTGATGCTCTTAATGCTGCTGTGGTTGCTGTCGATGCTGTTAATGCTACTGTTGTATGAGGGTGTATGCTGTTAGTGCAATGGTGTTATTGTTTGATGTTATATGATTTTAATGGTAGTTAACGTTGCTGTTGTTTACTGCTGTTAGTGATGGTGGTTACTGATGATTTTGCTGTGAGCTGTTGGCAATGTTGTTGTTTTTTGTTTTGTTGTATTTGTAATTGATTAATGACTTCTGCCCGTCGAAATCTAATGAACTTCCGATTGAAATTAAATTACACATTTCTTTCTTTCTTCTGTGTGTGTGTGGGGGGGTTGTGGGTGTGTGTGGGTGTGGGGGGGGGGGTGTGTGTAGGGGGGGGGGGTGTGTGTGGGTGTGCGGGAAGGAATAACGAAATGAATACAAGGGAAGGTTAGCTGTGTTCGCTATTGTTCCGACATACCCCCCGCAAGCAAAAGGAAAGACACGAATGAAAACGTAATTTACTAGTCGAAAATAATCGTTCTTATTTCCGGGTTTTTGGTTTGGTCTCTACGTCAATCCTCTTTTATTTCAGGGTTGTGGTGCAGTTGTGCTTGTTAGAGGAAGGTCATGTTGGCTTAATGGATGTATATTAATTTTTTTTAAAGGTCTTATTTTGTTTTGTTTTTCTGCCTCGAGGTCCTGAGTAGAAATAGAAGTAAAAGTGTTATTCTAGAAACATACACGGTTATATAAACATACACGGCCACACACACACACACACACATGCGTATATACATACATATATACTACTCATACACTTACACACATATATATTATACACATTTATACATACACACACATAGACAGACACATATACGCAAACATACTCACACATACACAAATATACAAATATACATACACACAAACACATACAGAAATATACATACACAGATATACACAAACATAAAACACACACACACACACACACACACACACACACACACACACACACACACACATACACAAATATACATACACAGATATACACAAACATAACATCCACACACAAACACTCACTCACACACACAGCACACGAACAATGTTTACACAAGCCCCCGAAGCGAACGGTGGCACACAGTATTCAGCCTCCAGTTACGTCAACAATTTACCTTTGGGACTAGTATACGACAAACTCAGCTCCAAAGTTACGATACCTCTGGATCTTAAAGTTTGTTAAAGCGAAGTTAATGTGATCTTGTAACCCTGTCCTGGCATTATATTTGTTTTATTTAGTTTTACGGGAAAAGACTCTGAAGAGAAGTGTGTGTGTGTGTGTGTGTGTGTGTGTGTGTGTGTGTGTGTGTGTGTGTGTGTGTTTTATCTCAGGGGTCCTTTTAAACATGTCTATCATCCCAATGGCATCTTTAAATTGCCTCCCTAACGGCAATTAATAAACCATGTTAGCTTCTTTTATAAACCACGTTAGCTTCAATCATATACCACGTTAGCTTCAGTCATATACCACGTTAGCTTCAATCATAAACCACGTTAGCGTCATTAATAACCACGTTAGCTGCATTAATAAACCACGTTAGCTTCAGAATCAAGATACTTTCCTTACATAGGCTTGCCTTAAGAGCGTCACAAGAGGACAAAGGTAGAGTCATTTAGGGAATAATTTCATAGCTTTTGAGCCCGAGGTGTGCTGGTCGCCTCAGCTAGATCTTATACCTAACTATTTACATATGAAAGACATGTTTA
Organism: Homarus gammarus; assembly: GCA_958450375.1. Lineage (NCBI taxonomy): Eukaryota > Metazoa > Arthropoda > Malacostraca > Decapoda > Nephropidae > Homarus > Homarus gammarus. The sequence goes on along the minus strand of CAUDMG010000485.1, from coordinate 1,500,025 downwards.
CATCTCCTGTTGCAAGACCTTAACTCCTCCGACCTACATACATGTAATACTGATGTTGCAGAGGTTGAGATGTTGCAGGGGATATAATGTTGTAGGTGTTGTGGGAGGTTGTAGGTGTTGTGGGGGGTTGTAGGTGTTGTGGGGGGTTGTAGGTGTTGTGGGAGGTTGTAGGTGTTGCGAGATATTGTAGATAATGAGATGCAGAAGGTGGTAGTGACGTGGGTGTGACGTTGGTAGTGACGTGGGTGGTGACGTGGGTGGTGACGTGGGTGTGACGTTGGTGGTGGCTCTGTAATTGAATCTTACACGTCATCATTCTCATAATTTCTCACTATAGCCAAGAAAAAGTTTGATATTATTTATTCTCTTTACTACTATAACCTTCTCTCATAGTCACAACCCCTATGTTATTCCCACCAGTCACCTTGTGTGTTGTATCTGTAGCTAGTGTCTCTGTAGTTAACGTCAGTAGCTGTAGATTATAGCTAAAATGGTCTACAAAATCGTAACCCAATATAGTTATGTAATGTATCGATGTGTATGTTAGTCGTTGATCGTCAGCAGTCATAGTTCTGGGTGGTAGAGGTTGTATTAAGCCTTAGGTATAGTCCTTGTAACGGTAATGATAACAAGCTGAAGCCTCTATTGGTAGGGTCATTTGTCTGGGGGTTGAGGAATAGTGGTGGGGAAGTGCACACACACACACACACACACACACACACACACACACACACGCACACGTTCACCACGCCACCCAGGCCATTGGTGTTTACGCAGCTACCGTTTATTGCCTCTTGGCTAGATAGAACTGTCGAAAGCAATATGGCTTTGAGAATTGTAGAGGGAGAGACGACACAAACACTCAGACATCTCGATGAAACAATTTAGCTTCAAAGGCTTTTTACAGGGAAAGGCACCTTAGTTATCGTAGACGTCTGATAGCTGAGACATTGACGGGATAAAGTCGTCGTTGGGAGGACAGACAGACACAAAGACAGACATAGAAATACACATACAAGACCACCACACACTCAGGGCAATGCTGTTGACGCTACGTTTTATTGCCCTGGGAAATTGTCTGTCCGGTTATGGCCGTCCGTCCGGTAGTTAATTTTGTTTTCTGGTGGCGTGACCACTTCTCTCTCTCCCCCTCCCCGCGGGCACTCCAGATCCTTGTTATGTGGGAACGTCACTCTACACAGTCGCCCCCTCCCTCACGACACAAGTGTCTCTTCGTTGGGGTCACAGGACATTCCAGAGGTCGAGATGTTTGTCTGTCAATCTATAAAACTGTCGAGAAGAAAATTAATGATATAGAGAGACCTGTTGGCGCCTCTGTCCTTAACATTGTTAGTTCGTCTTCGTCATCTACCGAGTGTTAGTGTGAAATATCTCATGTTCTCTATATGGAGAAGTTTATTGGATTGTCCACTTTGTAAATGCAATAACAAAGCATTAAGAAAATGTATCCAGTCGTCCTTACCTACACAGGTATGTGGGCATCAATAAATATATATTTTGAAATGTATTCAGCGGAAATTTTTAAATCTCCAGCAGATGGTGATGGAGGCCAACTGACCATCACCTAGAGGAGAGGTCTGGGTCATGTTGACAAACAGGGAACCTCAACCACAATGGTAGAGTCTCATAAAACAGAGACCATTACGTGTGTTTAAGACGGTAACAGTGTGGTGAAACTAATGTTTTTTTGTGGATATTATGAGTTGATATTAGAGTCAGACGCTATAACACACACACACACACACACACACACACATATATAAATATATATATATATATATATATATATATATATATATATATATATATATATATATATATATATATATATATATATATATATATAGCCAGGTGGTGGTTACCGCTTGTCGTACACAGCTTTAAGGCTCGTCAAGGTCCGTAAGTTTAATAGCTTCCAGTGAGCGACCGTCGCCTCCCGTGGCCTGAGTGTCGTCCAGGCTTCTGTTAACTCCACCCTGTTCAAAAGTGATACACATTACCGTGTAAACCGCAGAAGGAAAAAAATCTTTATAGTTTCTTTATTTTGAGACATTCCTTGTTGACATTATATTATGACGATACAGAGATATGTAGATTGATACGCAGATAGACAGAAACAGGGCGAAAGACAGACAGACAGACAGACAGACATTCACCCTCTAGTAAGGAATCAGTCTGTAGAATCAATTAGGTCAGTGTACACATGTGAGGTGATGATCGTAATGGAGTGGCTGGCTGGCTGGGGGTCGTAAAACTTAAGTAGATAATTATACAAGACGAGGCCAGGATAGCGTGGCCTGCTGTGGTTAACCCCTCCTACTTTTTTTTTATAGAGAAAGGAGGTGAAAGAATATTAGAGGTGGGGGAAGGAAGTTATAGTTCGGAAACTGAAGAAGTTGAGGAAGAGGTAAGAGAGGGCGGGCTGACCGCCTAGCTGTAGGTTAGCTAAGCTAATAGTGTGTTAGGGTTGTGTCATGGGTTAGTTATTGTCTGTCGACACAAGCACTAAACAGCCTACCCTATCCTATATATGTGTGTTTTGAGAGCCTTCTTTTATATTCCGCCGACCCTACTGGCGGATGCTGGTCTAGGGAGATTGTCTATTGCCTGGCCGTATAGAATGGGGGTGGTAGTGGACCTTTTGAGATTTGGTAACTTTTGGGGAACCATGTATGGTTGTTGTCGTTGTCTGGTGGGAGTCTTTGAAGGAGTTCTTGCTCTAATCGTTCTAGCTTTTGCCAGACTCTGCTGGCCAGGGTGTGCAGTTGCTGGTTGATGGGTTTTATTCTCAGGTCTCTAGGTACCTCGGCTGTGGTTCTGGTGAAGGGGTATCTTTCACCTGTGACGAATCTTAGGGCTTCATTTTGGACCACCTGAAATTTTAATATTTGAGTGGTGCTCATAGTATGAAGAGGTATTGCTGGGTTAGTTAATATCGGTATGATAAATGATGTCACCAGGCGGAGTTTTATTTTCTCAGGAAGCGCTTTAGAGCGGTATAGTTTTTTTCAGCTCTCTTCTTGCCTTTTCCTTCCTGGTGTGAACATGATGGGAGTAACCTGTCGTGGATATATGCAGGCCCAGGAGGGTGCCTCTGCTCTGTATTCTATCTGGGCATTATTGGTTACTAATGGATGGGTTTTCCTTCTGCATAAGGGTATTATTGTGAATTTCGGGAGACTGGTTTGGATTTTCCATTGATTTTCGTAATTATTTACCCTTTCTAATTCCCGCCTGGTGTTGTCGGCCTGTAACGCTCGCAATTTTCTTTGATGTGTTGTTATTTGAGTGATGTCGTCTACATAAATAATATCTTCGTTTCCACTCATGAGTGGGAAGGTCTCTCCTGTGTGTTGTCCTACCCTCAGTCTGACATTTCTGCCGTCAAGAAAGTTACAAAGCAACTTTTCAATGTTGGCGGGAAGTCCGAGTTGGAGGATCTTATGTTTTAGGCCGTCATGCCAGACTTTGTCAAATACCTTCGCTACATCCCGGAGAGTTAGATTACATTAGCCACCACTCGCCGCGGCTCTGGCTATGTTTTCACATGCCAGGGCTATCGCTGTTGTGGTGGACTTCCCTTTCCTGAACCCAAATTGTCCCTTACCCCACCCCCTCTCCATCACCCCACCCCCTCTCCTTGCCCCTTCTCCCCTCCCTGTCCCTCACCACCAACCATCACCCACTTATCTGTCACCGCAGCCTCTCTATCTCTCACTCCCGCCACCAGAGCAGATCGAAGAAACTAAATTTAGACGATGTACTTATGCTCTTTAAAATATTTTATTTATCTAATTCAATAGTTGCTGTAATACTGCGTTTACGTATGATATTCATTATATATAAATTAGATTCTAAATGATAGAAAATATAAGGTAGTATAAGAATTAATGTAACTACTCTAGGTATTTATCATAGAACGTAATGCAACAAGGAGTGGTATGTTCAATGTTACCTGCCCAACCTCTCCACGACACCTGAAGATGAAATGGTCGAACAGGAAAGAAATCTTGAGAAATGTGTCCATCATTATCAACCATAGAGCCTCTTAGATAAGGTGATATAGTGAAGACATAATAATAGTCAACATTAACACATGGTTGGTGTCTTCTGTTAGGTGCTGAATATTATTCCCGTTTTTATTATTAGGTACCAATAGTGTTTATATTATTCCCCCCCCCCCCCCCCGATTTGTTGTTGTGTTTCCTCATCCTTTACTCTGTCCGGGGAGGGATAGAATGAGAATGGGATCTATGTGAAGGACTTATGTGCAGGAGTCGGTCACTTGACAATTAGCGTCGTATCCTCTGCATTAAGTAACTTAACGAAGTTCACAGGACCACCCGTAAGGACTCCAACATCAGATAAGCTGCGTATTGTGCTGGTCGCAGCAAACTGCAGACAAGATGAAGTGTATCAGCTGGTTTCACCAGTGCAGGAAGACATTCCTAGTCGGCAGTGCAAATTTTCCTGCCACAGAAGCTGCCGAGAAAAATATACCAGGAAAGCAAATCAGAGCTACCAAGGATCAGATATTGCTTCACTCTTTCCTGTTGCATCAGGCAATACAGAACCTGCAGCACCTGAACCAAGAAGGCTGAGCAGGCTAGACGCCTCCAATTTCAGCATAAGAACAGTGCTTCATTTGTGGGTCAAAAAAAAAAAAACCCCTGACAGCTCAACGAAGGGAGACGTTGACTGACACCTGTTAGTGCTGACACCGGAGAGTCATCCCGTACTGAAGTTTAACAAACATCCGAAAAACAAAAAGATGTTGATGCGGCCACACATGTTGTCACATCCTCATCTGTTTGCATTTGGAGGACAAATCAGTACCACAGCTCGTGTTATTTACGGTACATATCAGAGAGGAAGATTCAGACATCATCTCTAAGTTTGGGAAGGGTGAACCAACAAGCCATGACTGGGCATTTCAGATGTTGGCTCAGGATATTTAGGTAGTACTTTAAAGTTCGAGGGGAAGAACCAGAGTTACTTATTATGGAAGCTGAAGCAATGACTCGAGGGTCACTTCCTGAACAGATTGTTCTTTATCGAACGTCTAGGTTTTTCTGATTTCATTTGCTCAATTAACTCATTGTTGGCGATGCCCTCGACAAAGCAGCACGATTACAGCCAGAGTTATCACAGCAACATGAGCAAGAAGATAAGAGACCTAAAGAGACCTAAAGAAGCCCTTACCAGCAGCGTGAATATGGAGGAGACCCTGTTCCCACAAGGAGCAGCTGGGATACCGAGGAAAGCCACGTCAGATATTGAAGGCCTAACTCACACTTACATATCCACAACTCTTTTTTAGTTCGAGCACTGCAGAAGATTTGTACCTGACTCACTGAATGATCTCACCCTCTCGACCACAACAGTGAAGGTGACAATAACAATGGTAGGAGGAGCAGTGATACAACAGCCAGCAGTGATACAACAGCCAGCAATGATACAACAGCCAGCAATGATACAACAACCAGCAGTAATACAACAGAAACAGATTTAGAGATGATAGCTACAAGTAGAAAATTTTACCTCTTTTGGTATTTATAATATTCATAATGGCTACCGACAAACGTAATAAAAAAAAGTGTTTTATTTCTTAGAGTGTTATTTCCACATCCTCACACCTGGGTTATATATGTAGGTGTGTCTGGTGTCTGTCAGGTGTGTAACGTGTTGGGTAAGTGAGCCCCATGCCTAATAGTCCCCACTTCTTTTGGGGCTTATTCAATTTCGTGTTCCTAATTCTAATGGGGTTTAATCTTAATGGGGCCTAATCTTAATGGGGCCTAATCTTAATGGGGGTCTAATATTTATGGGGTCTAATCTTAATGGGGTCTAATATTAATGGGGCCCCATTAAATCTCACACGTCATCCGTCACCCTCCACTCGTCACCCATCAAACTTCAGCCCTCACCCATCGTCAGCATCACCCTTCATCCCTCATCCATCACCCGTCACCATCACCCATCACCCGTCACCATCACCCGTCACCCGTCACCATCACCCGTCACCATCACCCGTCACCATCACCCGTCACCATCACCCATCACCATCACCCGTCACCATCACCCGTCACCATCACCCATCACCCGCTCCCTTGAAGGCCATCTCTCTCAATTCTGTCGAGGCGGAAGTGGAACTATTCTTAAATTTTCCAACTTTACGTCCGGATCGACTTTCATATGACTTGACTATAACTATTTAAGTATCTTGGTTTTTATCACTTAATCGGAGATGTTGTTGGAATAAGATGATTTAGTTTATGACAAGTATGATATGATAAGACACACAGACAGTTATAAAACACATTGATTTAATATAAGAAAGAACATTACAAATTAAAAAAAAAGGAATTGTATGTATATATGTATGTATGTATGTATGTATGTATGTATGTATGTATGTATGTATGTATTTCCGCCGCCTCTGTATATATTTCCCAATTTTTCCTCCCCACCCTCAAAAAAAGACCAGGGAAATAATTATCGCTACAGGCTATGGACAATGATATACTCGTGTTGTTGCCTTGTCATGAGCTCACGGCACTGGTAGTCTCTTTCCTGTGTCATTACGTCACACCACGGGATAAATAAGATGTACTTTGATATAAAACTCGAGAGGTTATCAGGCTGAATCTGGCTCATGACGTCATCATAACTTTCCGGAGAGAGAGAGAGAGAGAGAGAGAAAAAACAGGAAATATTTTACAGAAAACAGCTTTTGAAGGACTTTGGTAATGCAACTTGTTAGGGTTGAAGGGAGGGAGGGGTGGGGAGGAGGAGGAGGAGGAGGAGTAGAAGGAGGAGAATGAAATGGGAAGGAGGAGAGTGGAATGGGGAGGAGGAAAAGGGTGGAGGAGGAGGAATAGGAGGAAGAAGAAGGAAAACATGAGGGAGGAGGAGAAGAGTTGTGAGAGAGGCTGAGGTATATAGCCCAGGAAATTATACTTGGTATGTTCCCCTTCTTCCTCTACCCACACCCCTAAGCTACCCCCTTCCTCCCCCACCCCTACCCCCTTCCTCCCCCACCCCTACCCCATTCCTCCCCACCCCTTCCCCTTTTTCCTACCCACCCTTATCCCCCTTCCTCGTCACCCCTATCCACCCTTCCTCTCCACCCCTGCCCTTCCCCACCCTTACCCTCCCCTCTTCCTCACCCCTACCTCCCCCACCCTTACCCTCCCCTCACGCCTACCTCCCCTCACCCCTACCTCCCCCACCCGTAACCCCCCCCCCTCAAGCCCAACTTGCCAAACTTGGATCATTCAACTGTTAACAACCCAAGACATTGCGTGGAAATTGGGTATAAATACACCACCAGGCCGATCTTTGTGAAAGCAAATCTGAGTCGCTTGAGGCTTGAGGATCACAAGGCGACGTTATGGGCAAAGTTAGCGTGCGAATTTGCCCATTTTTCGACCATTGTGCACGAGAGGGTAGGTGGAGGGGGCGCGCCGTCTTATATCAGCACCATGATAAAAATTCGACCTCGTATGTATTAAGCCGAGATAAATCCTCCTTTCAAGACGTCCCCTTTAAAAGTTTCCCGACGAGCCTGGGCGTATAAAAACAAATGGCACCGTAAATTAACCAGAAATATCCAATGATCATTTTATGAAGAAACTTCCAAAGAGATGCAGTAAATCTCTGAGCTTCCACCGTCTTCTAAATTAAGATAAATATGCAAGTGTCTTGGAAGGAGCCACAAGCACAAGATGATGTAGGTTGATGCTTGTGTGTACTGGCGATCACAAGAAGATGCTTATCGTCCTGCAAGAATAGACAGGCTGAAGAATATTTACCCACACAACTATACACCCACATACTATCCACGTAGACACATACTATCCACGTAGACAAATACTATCCGCATACACTATTATACACACGGACAAATAATACCCGCATACATTTTCATACACACAAACACACACTATAAAAATAAAATGCAAGTTGGCACAAATACACACAGAGATAAATGCATTCACACAGAAGAACAAATATTCATGCACACAGACTCAACCAGACGAAAAACGAACACACACAATTCCCTACTCCCGTTCTAATCTCCATATCTCTCTCTCTCTCTCTCTCTCTCTCTCTCTCTCTCTCTCTCTCTCTCTCTCTCTCTCTCACACACACACACACACACACACACACGTACGTCTTCCTTCACATAAACCAGGCAGCACTATATCATCCACAACCATAAACGAAAAGACTGATTGTCCTCATTTCCTAGTAATTTCCTCAAGGACATTCCACCTGGATCAAACAACACTCATTTATCCCCCAACTCAACACACTTTCTGGTACATGTCCTTCCTCCGCAAAAATTCTTCTTTCTTCACTTTTACAGTTTTTATTAAATTTATGTTTTATTTTTGGGGGATTATATTCGTTTTACGTTAATTTGCTTCGTATTGTGTTGGTAGTGGTGGTGGTAGTAGAGAAGTTGTAATGGGGGGTAGTTATAGTTGTAGTGGCATTAGTCGTAGTAGTAGTAGTAGTAGTAGTAGTAGTAGTAGTAGTAGTAGTAGCTTCTTATGTATTAGGATATTTAATATTAAGGTAAATAAATGGTGGCGAAGGTGCGGCTATTGGGGGAGGCTGGAGGCCACGTTCTAAAAAAAAAAAAGTAGTAGTAGTAGTAGTAGTAGTAGTAGTAGTAGTAGTAGTAGTAGTAGAAGTAGTAGTAGTAGTAGTGGTGGTGGTAATGATAGAAGTGGTGGTATTGGTAGTAGTGTTAGTAATGGTAGTGGTAAGTAGTGTTGATAGTTGTAGTTAATGTACGAGGTATGTATTGTACGCATTTCCGTCTCCCTTGTATAAAATATCCCCCTTTTGTTATGTTGTTTAATGTATGTATATGTGTATGTCTGTTTGTTTTCCTTGTATATCCTCTCACTGTATGTATAACTGTTTTATTTTTATCCCTTGTTTGTCTCTCTGTCTCTCATCATCATAGAGTTTTCTGTTTACTTTTATCTTTGTATCTGTCCGTCTCTGTCTGTTTATATGTGAGTCCATCTGTCTGTGTATTATGCTCGCTCTCTCTCTCTCTCTCTCTCTCTCTCTCTCTCTCTCTCTCTCTCTCAACACGTATGTTAGTATTTAACTTCCCCTTTTCCTTCGCAGTTTGTTTTTATTTGTCATCGCCAGCCAATCATACTAAAGCCACGGGATTAGCAATCGAGTCCTCTCTTCTGATTGGACGAGGGTGAAACTTAAAAAAAAAGAAGGGAGGTAAATATCAGCTGGCACTTGGAGCAGGAGAGGGCGGGGTTATTTATTTTAATGCTGAAAATAAACAAAAGAAAACAACGACGTCGCGATAATTTGTTCTTTTGTTAAACTTGGAAGAAATTTTTGATACTTTAAGAAAATTATTACTAGATTTCATAAACCCAAACGACCAATAGAGATTAATGAATGTATTTTAAGATTATTGTAATTAATTCTCGACTCCAAAGACTTTGTTAAAATGGTAAAAGATGTTGAAATAAAAAAGAAATCGGAATATAAATTAGAACAAATATAGATAAAAATACCATGAAAATGGGGACTGTTTCTTTAGTTTCTACTTCTTGTTGTGTTTAATTAGTGCTACAGGAACTAGTTAAGACATTCCACAAAAGCACTTAACATTTCCTGAGGAATTTAAGAACTAGTCAGGAACACAACAAATTAATTAGATTTCTCAAGCAGGGATGATAAGCTTTAATTAACAAAAAAATTAGCATATAATTAATCTCGAGAGAGTAAGAAATTACACAAGAGAAAAATATATTCTTACAGGGAAAAAAGAGACCGAGGGAAATTGCATCAGAGGGAAATTAAATGTTTACAGGAAATATTTTGACAGCGAGATGAATACACAACAATCTGACAAGAGTTGACTCGTAGTGACATTTAAACACAGTTGTTGACATGTGTACAGGGTTAAATACACAGGAGAAAGAGCTTCACGTGCAGAGGTACAGGAACAACACGACTATTGATCCTAAAAGATGTAGATATTTACCCTTTATCATGTGTGAGGGATCTCTCTCTCTCTCTCTCTTTCTCTTTCTCTTTCTCTTTCTCTTTCTCTCTCTCTCTCTCTCTCTCTCTCTCTCTCTCTCTCTCTCTCTCTCTCTCTCTCTCTCTCTCTAATATCACCTCTGGTGGTCGGGGCAGCTCAGGAGTGACTGGCCTCAGACTAGCACTCCAGCCTTCCTGCCTCCACAAAGCTGAGCCCTACGTTGGTAATCCTGTCTACTTAGAGAAGAGACTGCCAGACTTTACATTGGCAATACTGCTTCCTCCTGGGAGTTGGGAAAGAGGCGAATGAAGAGGAGGAAAAGGAGGAAGAATAGAAGGAGGAGGAGGAGGAGGAAGAAGAGGAGCTGGCTTAAACAGGTCAGGTTTGTAGTGCTGGTATCTCACTGACACGGGGGCAAGTGTGAGGGGGGCTAGTGTGAGGGGGGCTAGTGTGAGGGGGGTTAGTGTGAGGGGGCTAGTGTGAGGGGGCTAGTGTGAGGGGGGCTATGGTGAGGGGGGCTAGTGTGAGGGTGGTAGTGTGAGGGGGGCTAGTGTGAGGGGGGATATTGTGAGGGGGGCTAGTGTGAGGGGGGCTAGTGTGAGGGGGAGCTAGTGCGAGGGGGAGCTAGTGTGAGGGGGGCTAGTGTGAGGGGGGCTAGTGTGAGGGGGGGCTAGTGTGAGGGGGCTAGTGTGAGGGGGCTAGTATGAGGGGAGGTTGTTGTGTGAGGGGAGGGTGTGGTGTGAGGGGAGGTTGTGGTGTGAGGGGGGAGGTTGTTGTGTGAGGGGGGAGGTTGTGGTGTGAGGGGGAGGTTGTGGTGTGAGGGGGGAGGTTGTTGTGTGAGGGGGAGGTTGTTGTGTGAGGGGGAGGTTGTTGTGTGAGGGGGAGGTTGTGGTGTGAGGGGAGGTTGTTGTGTGAGGGGGAGGTTGTTGTGTGAGGGGGAGGTTGTTGTGTGAGGGGGAGGTTGTTGTGTGAGGGGGGAGGTTGTTGTGTGAGGGGGAGGTTGTTGTGTGAGGGGAGGTTGTTGTGTGAGGGGAGGTTGTTGTACGAGGGGAGGTTGTGGTGTGAGGGGGAGGTTGTTGTGTGAGGGGGAGGTTGTGGTGTGAGGGGAGGTTGTTGTGTGAGGGGGGAGGTTGTTGTGTGAGGGGAGGTTGTTGTACGAGGGGAGGTTGTGGTGTGAGGGGGGAGGTTGTTATGTGTGAGGGGGGAGGTTGTTGTGTGAGGGGGGAGGTTGTTATGTGTGAGGGGGGAGGTTGTTGTGTGAGGGGGGAGGGGGTGTTGTTGGTAATGGTGGTTGGACTCAGAGCAGAATGCAGGTATCATCGCCCTCTGTAACTTGGACTTTTATGGGAAATAGAGAGACAGAGAGAGTGAGAAAGACGGAAAGATTGAGACAGACATAGACAAACAGAGATTAGTACAGGTAGACAGCCAAAAGGAGAGAGAAACAGAGACATAGAAATGGTTGGACAGACAGACAGAAATATATACACAATAAAAGTCAAATAAAAGCAAATTAGATAGAGGTAGCAGACACGTATTGGTTAGAGAGAGAGAGAGAGAGAGAGAGAGAGAGAGAGAGAGAGAGAGAGAGAGAGAGAGAGAGAGAGAGAGAGAGAGAGAGGAAGCAGAAACAGAGAAACTACGAGGGAATCACTGCCCAGACGGCTATAGCACAGACTGAGGCCGCCTTCCCTGCCACGCACACACTCACAGAAGGAGTGGGTGGGAGGGGGGGATTATACAGGGAAGGGTGGTAGGGGAGTATACAGGGAGAGAGAGAGAGAGAGATGCTAAATGTGGAGTTAAATTGACAAAAAATAACCCTTTGAGGACGATATCTTAACCCTATCGTTCTCAAAGGTTTCGTGTGAAGAGTTGAAATTATCATGAATTCTTATGGTGGTGGCAGTGTGTGTTGGTGGTGGTGATGGTGGTAGTGTGTGTTGGTGGTGGGGATGGTGGTAGTGTGTGTTGGTGGTGGTGATGGTGGTGGTGTGTGCTGGTGGTTGGGATGGTGGTAGTGTGTGTTGGTGGTTGGGATAGTGGTAGTGTGTGCTGGTGGTGGTTATGGTGGTAGTGTGTGCTGGTGGTTGGGATGGTGGTAGTGTGTGCTGGTGGTTGGGATGGTGGTAGTGTGTGCTGGTGGTGGTTATGGTGGTAGTGTGTGTTGGTGGTGGTGATGGTGGTAGTGTGTGCTGGTGGTGGTGGTGGAGACACGTGGTAATGTTGGTGTGTGGTGGTGTTGGTGTGTGGTGGTGTTGGTGTGTGGTGGTGTTGGTGTGTGGTGGTGTTGGTGTGTAGTAGTGTGTGTTGGTGGTGATGGTGGTAGTGTGTGTGTGTGTGTGGTGAAGGTGGTGGTAAGGTGCAGGAAGGAGGCGTTAAAACGGTGGAATGGATAACCTTGTTATGACGTAACAGCGGATGGTCTCCCGCAGGAAGAGTTGAAGGTCCCAGTACCACTGTGCCAGGGAAGGGAACAACGGCATGGTACCATTAAACTTCAGGGGAGGATTGAAAGGAATCCACTAACCCAGCGATCATGGGAAGGATCAGCAGGAGGGCAGGGGTAAAAGGGTGGGAGCAGGATGGTCTCTCACTTACCCTACAGTGATGGGGAAGGATGCCACTTACCCAAGGATGAAGAGAAGAGGTCTCGCCTACCCCAGAGTGAAGGGAATGGGTCTCGCTTACCCCAGAGTGAAAGGAATAGGTCTCGCTTACCCCCAGAGTGAAGAGAATGGGTCTCGCTTACCCCAGAGTGAAGGGAAGAGGTTTCGCTTACCCCAGAGTGAAGGGAATGGGTTTCGCTTACCCCAGAGGGAAGGGAAGAAGTCTCGCTTACCCCAGAGGGAAGGGAAGAAGTCTCGCTTACCCCAGAGTGAAGGGAATGGGTCTTGCTTACCCCAGAGTGAAGGGAAGGCTCGCTCCAATTGCACTATAGGGTAGATGAAAAAGATCCCACTCACTTCTGGAGCAAAGGAAGGAACCTCTCCTTGCCCCAGGGAGATAAGGAAAGCAGCATGGTGGTGTGATGGAAGGAGGGAGGGAAGGAGGGAGTGAGAGTAGGGAGGGAGTGAGGGTGGGAAGGAGGAAGGGAGAGTAGGGAGGGAGTGAGGGAGGAAGGGAGAGTAAGAGGACAACAAAAGAATGGCTGGAGGCGAGAGATTTAAAAACTTTCCTCCGACCACTAATTGTATTTCGTCCACTCTCTCTCTCTCTCTCTCTCTCTCTCTCTCTCTTTCGCAGTCTTTCTATTTTACTCTCTATTTCACTGTCACTCTCTTTTGCACTCTCTCTCTATTTCACACTCTCTCTATTTACTCTCTATTTCACTCTCTAATTCGCACTCTCTATTTCACTTTCTCTATTGCACTAACTCTATTTCACACACTCACTCTCTCTCTCTCTTACACTGCAGTAATTTTCGTTTCTCTGGGGGCTGGCGTATGTATATTTCATAAATACTGCGGCGGTATGTTGCATTCTAGGCCCCCCAGCTAAGAAAGAGACGTATATTTGGTTCTTTGTAGTTATGTATACAATATTATTTCCCGGTCAAGTTTTGTGAGTTGGTGGCAGCTTATAAGATGAATGAAATTGTACAGGTGAGTTATAAGTGTTGAGGAGCAGCGTTACCTGAGTGATGATTTGCATGAGTATTTGTGACTTGTGTGTGTGTGTGTGTGTGATATTCTAATTCTCTAATGAAGAATGAAGAAAAAAGAGGAGAGGAGGAGGAGGAAGAGGAGAAGAAGGAGGATGGGGAAAAGAAGGAGGAGGAGGAGGAGGAGGAGGAGGAGGAGGAGGAGAAGAAGAAGGAGAAGGAGAAGAAGAAGAAGGTGATATACCACTTAACATGTAGTGTGGGAATCTTCATCAGGGCGTCAGTAAACTTTAGAGAGAGTTGGAAGAATCTATTTCAATATTTTTTCCCGTCGAAGGAAAAAAAAAAGAGATATTGCCTCCTCTTCGTCTGTTAAATATGATTCGTGATACATTAAGGAGTCACTTGCATTCGTATCAGCTAAGAAGGTCTTTAGTATGCAGAGATGAGAGATACATATTTTTACAAGTGTTGCGTATGAAACACTTTTTGGTGTTATTTAAACTGTTACAACTTATGGTAGTCTAACATGGAGGAGGTAGTCTAACTGTTTCACGGTGACTGCAAGAGAAGAGGACTGAGTTCTTCTTTTGTACACTTAACCTTGTATACTAGAACCTATACACTAGCTCTTGTACTCTCGAACCTGTACTCTAGCTCATGTACTCTCGAACCTGTACTCTAGCTCATGTACTCTAGAACCTGTACTCTAAAACCTGTACACTAGCTCTTGTACTCTCGAACCTGTACTCTAGAACCTGTACACTTCGCAATAAGTTAGTATTCTCTCGGTGGCACTCAACGGTGGAACAACTCCCCAGTTAACCAACAGTCTGCCTGAGTAACCTGTCAGCTGCTGAGTATTTACAGTCTGGAGATGAACAGTTACTCAGTACAGTGCCATAAGAGGATGATCATTGTATGACCGAACAAAAAGAGTCACTACCTAATAGCTCATGTCACCGTAGCAATGTTATTAAGTAAGAGAATGATAATATGGCCGGATTTATATTCATACATTTGATAAACATAAAGGAAGTTGTTGCCTGTTGAGCAACACAGACAATGCGAACATCCTGAGAGTCAATATAATTCACCGGAGATGGAGGATGAATATTTCATGTACCCCGAGACGTCAGTTGTGTAAGTGAATAAGATCACTTTATGGCCACTTCTTGGTCTTCACTTGTTCATATATATCCCCGCCGAGAACTATATTATGCTGGAGTTACACTTATTACGTCACAGCAAGGTACACGGGGTTATATTACGTATGCGATCATGAAATTATATTACACTGGTATTTTGACAAGGTACATGTAGTGCAATCAAAATAGTTTATTATTATTTTTCTAAACGAACAGTAAAATGTAAATATTTATCACTTCATTATCCACGTTAATGACTCGTAAGTTTATAGTTGAAGTATAATATATATATATATATATATATATATATATATATATATATATATATATATATATATATATATATATATATATATATATATATATATATATATATACAAAAGGAAGCGCTGATATATGTTAATTCATAATAATTATGCCAGGTATGAGAGAGTAATTTGCACGTCATCAGGACCCGTCAGTCAGTGGAGGCACACAGTGCATCGCTCTTTGATGGGTTTTTCTTGCTTTTGTGAACTACAGCGTCAGTGTCTTGTGTTACGTCACCAGGCCCGTGAGCATGTGACTGTGTCCACAAGATTTCCAAAAGTAATTCATGGTTTATTCTGTTTGGTCGAGTTTGTCTAATATTTTCGAAGTACATAGTTCAGCACTGTTTACAGTGTGCATCTTTAACATTGTTTTGTTTTTCTGATGCAAATTTCACTTTTTTGTAGAAATGTAACTATGCAGCAAACTAATTATTTTTATACACAATTACAATTATTAAATATTTTTACCAAATTATTGACTTAGAAAAAATATTAACTCCCTTTCAAACTGCATTCTATACTTTTATCATATTTTTGGTGAAAACTTATTATGTAGCCCATTAACGGTAACACTCGCCCCCAAAGTATCAACCCAATGAGTCTGGTGAAAGATAAATTGTGAATAAATATTATCTAACGTTACATTATAAACCAAAATTAAACGTGGTTCATATTACACGCAACTTGTAAACAAAGACGACAGGATGAAGACTATTTTGACAACGACGTCTCATCTACCGCAGCTACGTCTCATCTACCGCAGCTACGTCTCATCTACCGCAGCTACGCCTCATCTACCGCAGCTACGTCTCATCTACCGCAGCTACGCCTCATCTACCGCAGCTACGTCGCATCTACCGCAGCTACGTCGCATCTACCGCAGCTACGTCGCATCTACCGCAGCTACGTCGCAATTACCGCAGCTACGTCTCATCTACCGTCTAAGAACTACTTTATCCTGGTGTGTTGCGCCTCTCGTCTCGGTCATGTACCCATAAGCTTCCTTCCCTAAGAGGTTATTTTGGTATGCGCAATATTACGAGCAGCAATAACTTCCCTGAAAAGCTTTATGGGTATAAGAGAGAGAGAGAGAGAGAGAGAGAGAGAGAGAGAGAGAGAGAGAGAGAGAGAGAGAGAGAGAGAGAGAATAAAATCAACGAAAAGTGAAAAAAAGAGAGACTGACAGACAAATACTCGAATACACTGTTTCTCCATCAGTTTCAAGAGGACAACTTTAGTGATCCTCTGTGATTCCGTCCTCCACGTTTGCCGCCCGAGTCCAGTCGTTTCGTCACATCAGCAGCCAAATGACAGACAAGAATGATCTCATCGCACAGGAAGGTAATCATCTGCCTTGGAAAAAAAAATAGACGGACGGATAGACGGACAGGACAGATAGACAGAAAGACAGACAGATGGAGTATATACAAACGTATTCTATTTATATAACCATTTATCATTATTGTCAAGTGAAAGTATATCTATGAATCTTTTCCGCCAATCACCTCCATCGTTACAACACAACTACCTATTCATTCAAAAGTTTAGTATTGCGACTCTGCCACACGTACAGTCCCCTTCAATAGTGCGTTTTGTGCAGTGTGGCAACGGAGTGTTTGTTTACATTCGACAGTCATCATACTATGGAATCAAAGTAAAACAATATTAAAACAAATATCTAAATGAAATGATTTGTGGAATGTGTATATGGCGAGCCCCTGTAAACGCACAAGTGAAGGGGACTGTACGTTAACGTCACCATAAGGGGTAAAGGAGCTCACTGAGGAGACTGTACTTAGAAAAATACGCGGATATTATAACCCTGAAATAAAGTCTAAGTAATACCGCACAATGCAAATAAAAAGGGGAAATAAAGCCAGAATGACTGACAGACACAAATTAAGTGGTGACACCCCAAATTTCCCTCACCACCGACTGGCCATCAATCAAGACTGGGATTTCGTTTTCCGATATAATTCCATCCTGTGTGTGTGTGTGTGTGTGTGTGTGTGTGTGTGTGTGTTGAAGGGATGGGAGAAGAAGAGAGGGAAGGAGAGAGGTAGGAGGCATAATGGGGAGTGGGAGTATACTTAAGTGGTAGGAGAGGGGGGGGGGTGGGAAGAGGATGGATGAGAGAGGGGAAAGGAAAGGCAGAGGGAAGCGGAAGAAAATAAGACAATTCTCTCTCTCTCTCTCTCTCTCTCTCTCTCTCTCTCTCTCTCTCTTTTGTTGTTAGTTTATTTTTACTCGTAGGAACTTGTAGCAGAGTTGATATACCTGTAGGTAGAGGGTTAGATCATTATTTTGGTATTATTTTCTTAAGTATGTGTTTTATCGTGTGTGTATGTATTATTCTCTCTTTGTGACTCTTTTCTATCTTATCTTTATCGATTTTTTCCCCGTTCTGTGTCATACACTCATGGCAGATAAGAAGGAATTACTGACGTAGACCAAAAAGTTATAAATATATATATATATATATATCAGGAAATCTTGGCTTGAATGGATATATTCCTGCTTGAGTTATGCTTCTTGACACGGAAAATATACTAGGATAATAAATTTCTAGTACCAACTCTCTAAAGTAAACTGTTTCCTCAGAGTGTAAATAAATAGAAATAAAATAAAAAATCTGAGTGAGAAATGATCCCTTAATTTCGTGGAATAGTTTTCAAAGAATTTAAAAGTGGAAAAACAAAATTACTGTCTATTACGGATCACCGAACCAGATATATATATATATATATATATATATATATATATATATATATATATATATATATATATATATAATATATATATATATATATATATATATATATTTTTTTTTTTTTAATAATTTGCTTTCTATATGATACCGAGGACGTTATATACTGTAGACATAGATATACAATTCTTAAGTTATTTACCCATTATAACACCAAGGAAGTTCCATATATATATAAATTCTGTTTTTTTTTCTCACATCCACTGCAGAGTTCATACAAATCAGTTATTGATCCTTAACAAATATAACTGGGAAATCCTCTCCCTCAGGCTCCACTGGTTGTTCTACAGCCACGGGATTTGGGTATTTATTTAACCATTGATTCATGAAGGTTTTATTTGGGAACTTGAGTTGCGTGTAGATGGTGGTAGTGGTGGTGATGATGGTGGTGGTGATGGTGGTAGTGGTGGTGGTATTGGTGATGGTGATGGTGGTGGTAGTGGTGGTAGTATTGGTGATGGTAGTGTGGTTAATGGTGATGGTGGTGGTGGTGGTGGTGGTGGTGATGGTGGTAGTGGTGGTGGTATTGGTGATGGTGATGGTGGTGGTAGTGGTGGTGGTATTGGTGATGGTAGTGTGGTTAATGGTGATGGTGGTGGTGGTGGTGATGGTGGTAGTGGTGGTGGTATTGGTGATGGTGGTGAAGATGGTGATGGTGGTGGTAGTGGTGGTGGTGGTATTGGTGATGGTAGTGTGGTTACTGGTGATGGTGGTGGTGGTGGTGGTAGTGGTGATGGTGGTGGTGGTATTGGGGATAGTGGTGATGGTGGTAGTGGTGATAGTGATGGTGGTGATGGTGGTGATGGTGGTAGTGGTGGTGGTATTGGTGATAGTGGTGATGATGATGGTGGTAGTGGTGGTGGTATTGGTGATAGTGGTGTGGTTACTGGTGATGGTGGTATTGGTGATGATGATGGTGGTGGTGGTGGTGGTGGTGATGGTGGTGATGGTGGTAGTGGTGGTGGTATTGGTGATAGTGGTGTGGTTACTGGTGATGGTGGTAGTAGTGGTGCTACTGGTGATGGTAGTGTGGCTACTGATGATGGTGGTAATGGTGGTGGTACTGGTGATGCTAGTGGTGATGATATTAACAGTGGTAGTGGTTACGCCGTTATGGTGATGTTAATGCGAGTAAATATAATAATAATAAATGCGATATTAATGTATTTACTATAGAGGGTAATGTTGGTTGGTAGTAGTAGTAGTAGTAGTAGTAGTAGTAGTAGTTGTAGTGGTGGTAGTGGTGGTGGTGGTGGTGGTGGTGGTGGTAGTAGTAGTGTTGGTGGTAGTTGTAGTAGTGGTGGTGGTAGTGGTGGTAGTGGTGGTAGTAGTAGTGGTAAATATGATAATGGCAACAATAAACATGATATTTCACTTAACTCATAACCATAATACCATCACACGTCACTATACACCTGGTGCCTCATTACCTGTGATTAATACACAGTCCTCCTCACTCTCCATTTAATTAAACTCCTCAACACCTGTCAACAGTAAAGCTCTCACCTAACACATCAAAACTGCACCACCTATAGTGTAGGAGGCAGCTCTAACACCCACTAATTAATAATATTCCTCTTACTCTCCACACCAAGGAAGTTCCGCTTGAATATAGTAAGCAGAGTATGTCGGCAGCGTTTCCACTCGTGTCGTTGGTGGCACTGAGCATTCCCCTGGCACCCTCGTAAGCAGAGAGGAGGAAAAGACTCCAAGTAAATGCCATTAAACCAAAAAGACAATCTTAATGTTTCATAACCCGGGAATTGGCTACCGTGTATTGCATGCGAAATGCTCTCAAGCTGAGGCACTCGTGAGACTATCTTTATAAATAAGGGAGTAAAGTGTATTCATGCTGCCTGTACTTTTGTTTGAAGCATGAATGCCGTCGTATGACTTGCTAGAGAGGAAAAAATCGCATCAAGGGTTAAATGAGGCAACTTGAAATGTGTTAAAACATTTAACTGATCATTCAGCTGTGCAGGCAAACCATTCACTTTCTGCTTTATTGTCTGAGTTTATAGAAGCACTTATAGACCGTGTGTGTGTGTGTGTGTGTGTGGTTGTGTGTGTATGTGTGTGACTATGTGTGCGTGATTGCATGTGAATGTGAAGAACAGACTATGCATGCGTGTGTGTTAAAACAACTGGCCTTGTCGCTCTGTGCCAGCACGTACTATACACACAGATGGATGGATGGATGTATGTATGTATGTATGTATGTATGTATGTATGCGTGAGGTGTGCCGTAGGGGTGGTTGGGGTCACAAGATCATCCTGGGAATGAAAACAGTCCGCCTCCATAACGCCAGAAAACACGCCGGAAATTTTCCCGAGCAAAAAAATTATTAGCAACACGCGCCTCCCAGTGTGTTGCTTACCGCTATTATGCCTCCAGCACGACACTATAATACTCTGCCCAGAATTATATATACCTGGGAATTATGCTCAAGCAGGTTACGAGACATTACTGTGTATTAGGAGAGTTTTCCCTGGTTACGCGTTGTCAGGCGGAAACTTAGCGATGACAATATGTGTAATAAAAATAGTTAAACTGCTCGTAAATTTTGCTTTCAGAGTCCAGGATGTTGACGAGTTGAGTGTAATCACTGTTGTTTTCTTCTGAGTCGCCAGGTGTCCCATGTCTTGTGACGCCACGGGGATTATAGCATGATGTCACGGGTGTTATGACGTTATGGCTATTACTTTGTGACATCATGGGTGTTGTAGTATGATGTCACGTTGTTGATAATTCGTCATCATTATTTTCCTTTGTCATACATGGTATGGTGCCCTAAACCGCAGTAATCAATGCGTATAGTGACAATATAATGCTATGGTTATGAAACGCTTTACACGCAGAGGCATATCGTTGACCACCCCCTCCCCCCCCCCCCCCCACACACACGCACATTATAAGTTATTAAACCATTCTGTTGACTAGTACGCATTTTCTTCGTTCACGAGAATGTCACTGCACTATTTACTTACGTGACCTTGAAGATGTTAAAATCAATTCTAAGTCATTCAGGAGTAATTCTATATTAAACTTTCACTTTATTGGCCTTGAAAACTTTTATTGAAATTTACGTCTTTCTTGAAAATAGTTTTCCATTATCCAGGAGTAATATCATGCTGAGTTTAATGGTGTTGAAAACGTTTGCTGGGAAGTAAGTCTTTCATGTGTGTGTGTGTGTGTGTGTGTGTGCGTGTGTGTGTGTGTGTGTGTGTGTGTGTGTGTGTGTGTGTGTGTGTGTGTGTGTTGTTAAATGATCTTCCCTCTTCACAATTTTAAAGACGTCAGGTAAAAGACAATCAGTGACAGCATACCATTGGAAGCGAATCGTCCACAACAAAAACAAAACAAAACAATAAGGACAATAAAAGCAGAAAGGAAAAACACACGAACTGACAGACGTTGTGGGTTAAGAAGCTTCCTATTAGAACCTGACTTTGGCTTCATCAAGAGGGATATTGAAGAAAATTATGAGCTGCATAGTCCTTGGGGTTCTTCCTGTAGAGTGCTGTAGATTCACGTACAGTCATAATAGATTAATAGACATATAGATAGGATTTACTGCTTATCACTACGTACGAGAAGTATTATTTTCACTACAGCAATACACACCAGAGCATGATAACAATAAGCCTCTATCATACCAACATAATACTCAGCTTCACTACACCGATCACAAACACACTATCAACCATTCAGTAATAATTGTATCCTTAAGCCTCTTAATCTTAAATTATTTTAATCACCTTCAATGAACACCTGTATGAGTTAATTAATTTCAATCTGCATATCTAAGTGCATTTCACCATTCACCTGACAAGTACATTGAGTTTGGGAGTATTGAGTGGATACATGCTGAATGATACGTAACACGGACAACCAAAGGCGAAGGGAGGAGTCATTGTGTATTCATTAAGGCAATTACAGGGAGGGAAACGTCAAGGAGAGGGAGAGAAGGTAATTCTTTGGTAATGAATCTACATTGATAAGTACCTCATTCGTTTGAAGAAAAAACAGAGAGAAAATTTATTGCTATTGGACAAATAAACACGGGGTTGTTTCTCTTGTTATTAAGTCCAGGAGGCACAGCGGCTAGGGCTACTGACCATAGTTCACCTGGGCCAAGTTTTTCCACTACACGACTTCCAAAACACTGGGGGGGGGGGGGGGGGCTTAAAACACATTCTCTCTTCGAAATTAAATTAAAATTAGTGTGTTCTTCAGAATGACAGAAAAAGAAACACCCAAATAAACATCGAAAAACAACAGGAGGCAAATAATTAGGGTTTAAAAACGAGTGAAGTTTACTATGACTCATTAGGACAACTAATAACCACAATTATCTTTCCTAGATAAAATATTGTTGTGTCCATGAACGAGTATTTCATCACATAGATTTTGTTCCTGAGTGAAAATGTCTGCCAGTTCATCATAGCTATATTGAAAAGTTGAAAGGTTTTCATATATTTTTAGAATCAGTATCATCAAACTTCTCTTTCAGTGAAAAGGTCTTCGTCTTCCATCACCGCCGAGGAAAAAAGAAAAGGTGAGACAGACAGAAGAGGAGAATGGGCTCTCACGACTCATAAACTGTGTCGTATCGATACTCAATTGTCTGGAAAATTTTAAGTGGCTTGACTTTATGACTTGGTCTGTCTCCAACAGGAAGTTCTTCATCAAACACCACGGAATGTGGTTTAAGAATTTCGTAAGATAAATTAACATATATGCCTTGTAGATCACACACACACACGCGCGCACACGCACGCGCACACACACACACACACACACACACACACACACACACACACACACACACACACACACACACACACACACAATTTGAATTTTCTCATATTATCTCATAAGTTGTAATTACTATCATAATGCAGACCAGAGCGAAGAATTTACATTGATACTATAAACGGTCATTGAATAATCTCATTCTGAATAATTTGTTGTCTGGTCGTCCATGTATACTTAATACTTATATCTCACGTGAATAAGATTAATCCTATATATCACAGCGAGGCACAAAAACAAGACATACATAATACAGCTCACATATATTGAATAAAGAAATAATCACTTCATAACATTAACAAAGTATGTCATATGTTACGACTCGGCGAAATTAATCAAATCAAATTTAATCAACACATCCCGTCAGGTCACAGAAGTATTGTCTTGGCCGACGACCCCAGTGGCCAGCCCCTCTCCCTGCCTCCCTGACGCCAAGAATCGACAGCATCATTCCACACAGACCACTAACACTGCCTCTCCCTCCTTCCTGTCACCAGACGTGTGGTGGTGGCCCTGGCCATGTCAGAATAAGCTGACCAGTATTTCAGAGTTCCCCATGCATGTTATATTAGGTTAGACTAGTTGAGTTACTCGGCTTCGCCCGGGTGGAGGGATAGGAGATGGTGCACGTTAATTCACACGGCCTCCCGCACCTCCCTACCAAATTTCAGTGTTCTATCTTCAAAACTGTGGAAATACATAAAGAACACGCACGTCATAAACTTTCGTGCCTGTATTCAATATTTCCCGATGCTCCTTTATCATCTTGTTCCCCGTGTTAGTAATACACCGGAGGAATTAGAGGGAGAAGGGAGCGCGCTCTCTCTCTCTCTCTCTCTTTCTTTCTCTCTCTTCAGTCTCAAATAACAACAACATGCCGTCCTCTAGGTAAAGCTCCCATTACCTGCACAGCTTATGAGAGGGTACCGTCAACCCCGACTTAGTGTATACAGTATTAAAATGATCAATTTATGGGGTGAGAGTAAATGGTTTATCATCAACAACAACTTTTGATGCAATGTTCCCTTAGTTCCCTCAATACTTTTTACTCTACCAGGGAACTATACTCACTGGGGTTAATATTGCTGAAGCAGGTGTGGTAATGGTTATGAAAATAGTAATAATAGCAATGGCAATAGGAGATTGATACACACACACACACACACACACACACACACACACACACACACACACACACACACACACACACACACACACACACGCACGCACGCACGCAGGCAAACACGCACGCGCACTCACACACTCTACTTATGAACTTTCCTAACATACAATAATTTACAATATTTGTCTAATTAAAGGTTACCAACATTTCCCTACTTAAGATACTTACCCCAAAAACTTTCCCTACATAAAGAAAATCCTCCACATTCCTCCTTCAGGTAGTAAGGCTCTCCCACACCCCGGTAGGACAGAAGGATGATGGAAATAGAACTTCCTATTTTTTTTTTTAAGACGGATAAAACTTCAAGGTCTGGGTGGCCAAAAATAGGAAGAGTCAGGTTACCTTCCTCCCCCCCAAAATGTTCCGGTTCTTTGGCTGGCATGGATCAGCCTGTACCCTCAAATAAAGTTTTTATATTTATACACCGTAGATTTTTTTTATGGATACGAGTTCTTGCCTTCAATTAGAGCTGTTAGTTATATCAATTACTGTCCTCTAATTGACCTGTCTTATAAGCATTGACTATAAGGCATATTATTTCTCACTCCTAAACAGAGCTATGTTATATGCTGTAAAGTTGTTATATAAAGACAATAAGGCTCCAGTTAAGATATTCCAGAGCTGTGTTATATATACACTGTGAGGTTTGCAATAAGAGAAATGGCTCCCAGCTTGTCTTTCCACTCCCCGTTACTCTAATTAAGGACAGGTATTCATTCCATTCGCTAATTACTACCCTCTTTTTTTGATGAATTGGGTTTAAATGTCAATATTCACTTTCTTTCTTAAGTTGGATGGAAAAAAAATTATTATTAACTTATTTCTTCATTCTGTACTTTAATTATTTACTTATGAATAAAAGTGATAGATTTATTTTAAGTATAATGATAGTGGGGTTTATCCTCTCATGATCTACTTATATTTCAAGTATCAGGAATTACTTTATTTACTTGGGTGGAATTTCCTGAAAGGCCACCAGATACTTGGTATACAATTTTATTTTTTTTCTTTCTTCTAGATAAAAAGTGAAACCTTCTTTTGTTAAATAATAAAATAGTTTTAATGTATGTATGTATGTATGTATGTATGTATGTATGTATGAATGTATGTATGCATGTATGTATGTATGTATGTATGTATGTATGTAATATAATATAATCACACCTGCCACCGTAAATTTTCATAGACAATAAAGTAAGAACATTTTAAAGGGTAAAAATCAACGTGTTTTTCCATTGGTGCTATTTTTTCACTTTTTACAGTAAACACGCGTAAACAAACCAATCTGATAAACACAAACAGTAAACATTGGACATAACTCTATATAAACATTTATACCCATGTATTTCTCACAAGCCTGATCCCAAAGTCGTCATAAAACAAAACAGCGTAGTGATTTATATTTTTTTAGTGCTTTAAGAATGTATAAACAAATGCATTCCAATAATAGTAAACATTATAAAGTAGTTTTGTATTTAATCTAACACCTACAACTGGTTTATTTTTCAACATAGCTCCATATTGTACTCTGACCGCCAAGGAACCAACGCCTCACTAAACACCATAACCTTAAGACCAAAACAAATATAACTAAAGTCCATCATCATCGTTACGTCACCTACAACACCTGCAATATCTCCCTTCCCCCTCAGGCTCAACACCTTCCTGCAGCAGCCCAACCCAACCCAACCCAATCCAACCCAACCCAACCCAACCCAACCCAACCCAACCCAACCCAACCCAACCCAACCCAACCCAGCCCAGACCAACCGAAAAATTTTTCTGTACATTTACTCATCGTTTGTTCTTAAAAGACTCAAGAAAACAGAGAAGAAAAGGCTAGTGTTCTCCCTGGCTCAGTGAAGACAATGTACCACGGAAGAGAAAAAATTATTGGCAGGTTGAGGCTTGGTTAGTAGGTAGTAATTACCCCCAACTACCTGAAGATAACAAGAAGAGGAGGACGGGGACGAGGCTGGTCAGTACATCCTCCCGAATGACAGATAGACTGAGAGAGACGACAGAGACAGACAGATAGACAGCAGAGATGACGGACGGACAGACAGACAGACAGACAGACTGCAAGAAAGAGAGAGAGATAGAGGCGGAAAAAGAGAAAGGAATGAGATAAAGTGAGAACAGAAGATAATAAAAATGAAAACGAGAGAGAGAGAGAGAGTGAGAGAGAGAGAGAGAGAGAGAGAGAGAGAGAGAGAGAGAGAGAGAGAGAGAGAGAGAGACCAATATTGACCTAATATTCCAAATAATGACCGGAAGTTGAGGAAAATTTGGAGTAAATCTGTCACAATCATGCAGGAGAAATTTAATTAATCCCTTCAGTATGAGAAAAAAATAAATGTTTGAATGATCTTTTGGTGATGTTATGCTATTTTTTTTATCTGATTTAATATGGAAAAAAATATTATATAGGAGAGGTGTTGGCTAGGGGAATATTCATTAGTTTTATTTGATAGGATTTATTCAATATTTATATATACAGTTATACATATAAAATACGCTATATATAGTGTGTGCGTGTGTGTGTGTGTGTGGTGTGTCGTGTGTGTGTGTGTGGTGTGTCGTGCGTGTGTGTGTGTGGTGTGTCGTGTATGTATGTGCTGTCTCCTGACTCGTAACAGTTGTGTACAGTTGCCTCAAAGAGTTCCTTTACTCCCTGTGGTGACGTTTACGTACGTATGGCAGAGTCACAATACTAAACTTATGAATGAATGGGTAGTTAGTCTTGTAACGAAGGAGCTGATTGGTGGACAAGTTAGGGTGCTGGACATCAGATGTGGGTGGGGGGGGGGGAGTCCTTTCCCCAGCGGTAATGTAAAAAGTGTAGAAGAATTAAGTACATGTGAGAGTGAAGGAATGACTGAACACTGAAGTCTGAGTAATAATGAATGACTCATGACCATCACCTGGCCCGGAGTGTATTGGTGAGCGACGTGTGGCTGTGATAACAGAACACCTCGTGTCTCTCCCCCCTGGGATCACCTTCACCAAATATGGTATGATGACACTTGTGTTGTCACGATTCTTACGTCCCCCGCCGGTGTAACACTCAACAGACACGCCACCAGTGAACCTGCTTCCTTGCAGTCCAACACACACTCATGAACACATTGTTTTTATTATCCTTTTCAACAACTTGCGGAAGTCATAATTATTGTTGTGATCAAAATGTGTTGTAACAGCCACCTTGTGGTTGTGACAGACGGCCGCCCCTTAACAGCCTTGTTGTCTAAACTACCATCTTAGTTTTGTTTATATATCAAGCATTGTGATAATAATGACAAACTGTAAGTACTTCTATTCTTCGGGACTTTGTTTACATCAAGAAATAATGTATAGATAAAAATAGATAATTAGAGGAATGAGACAGGTATTAGTCCATAGGGACATAGGTATTACGGGCACATTATTATGTCGCTTATTTACGTCTTTTTTCAAGGTGGTGAAAAAGTCTTCATAATCCAGCTTAAGTCAACATAATATAGCTTCTGCTATTAAATTGGCCGCCTCTTATAGCTTGATGGAGAGAGAGAGAGAGAGAGAGAGAGAGAGAGAGAGAGAGAGAGAGAGAGAGAGAGAGAGAGCGCAGTAGGCGGTAATCAGGCCGGGAGTAAAGTCTACGGATATCTCCCTCCACACTTCACTTACTCGCGCTGTTGACGGTACATTTTAAGCTCTTCAAGTCGAGTTTTGTTATTATAAAGATGCATTTCCTTCTCTACACATTGATATATAAGATACAATACGTACTTATCCACTAATATTCCAAATAATGACCGGAAGTTGGGAAAATTTGGGGTAAATCTGTCACAGTCATGCAGGGGAAAATTTAATTAATCCCTTCAGTATGAGAAAAAATATGTTTGAATGATATTTTGGTGATGTTATTTTTTTTTTATCTGATTTAATATGTAAAAAAATTATATCGGGGAGGTATTGGTTAAGGGGATATTTATCAGTTATATTTGGTGGGATTTATTCAATATTTATATATACAGTTATACATATAAAATACGCTATATGTAGAGGTGTGTGTGTGTGTGTGTGTGTGTGTTTATATCCTAATTTGACTTACTAACATCAAATACCACAATAAAAACATCTATCCATATACTTTGGATAAACTAATTTTACCGTTTATAAATTTCACTTAGAAATACTTAAGTCAAAACAGAGCTCAGGGGAGGGAGGGAGTGAAGGTACTTAATGAGTGTAATTATGCCGATAAATATTTTACTTAAATGAGCTAATTATCTCATATATACACTATATTATTTTCTCCTTTTTTCCTTCACTCAAGTCATAATTCCTAACAACACATTTAACCTCTGCAGTTCAATATCAAACAGAATTAACCATCTTACATTAATTTTCTCCCCACATATATTTGGCTTCTCATCTTACGAACACTGGAGCTTAAGCCGGAAATAAGAAAAAGGTGGAGGAAGGTTGGTGCCTGTGCCTTCCTCCTCGCCCCCCCCCCCCCCACCACCACCATCCCCCTTTACCTCCCGTTGTGATGTGCTGCCTGATTGGAAGATTCAATTTCCATTCTTCACTTTCACACTTTCGCCTCTACAATTGGTTTTATTCATGTTGGATGTTGTTTTCTCGGCATTTTCATAAACAAGTCGAGTTGCTTAATATCTCTCAGATGTCACGAGGGTAAAGTATTCGTGTTTCGTACAAGAACGTGTCGCGGTCAATAGTGAGTTTGTGGTGTTGGATACAATAGCTATTTTGGTAGGGTGGGGTGGGGTGGGGTGGGGTGGGGTGGGGTGGGGTGGGGTGGGGTGGGGTGGGGTGGGGTGGGGTAGGGTAGGGTAGGGTAGGGTAGGGTAGGGTGGAGTAGGGTAGGGTAGGGTAGGGTGGGGTAGGGAAGGGTAGGGTAGGGTAGGGTGGAGTAGGGTAGGGTAGGGTAGGGTGGTAGGGTAGGGTAGGGGGGTAGGGTAGGGTGTGGTGGGGTGGGTAGGGTAGGGTGGGGTGGGTTAGGGTAGGGTAGGGTAGGGTGGGGTGGGGTGGGGTGGGGTGGGGTGGGGTAGGGTGGGTGGGTTAGGGTAGGGTAGGGTGGGTGGGGTGGGGTGGGGTGGGGTGGGGTGGGGTGGGGTGGGGTGGGGTGGGGTAGGGTGGGGTAGGGTAGGGTGGGGTGGGGTAGGGTAGGGTAGGGTAGGGTAGGGTAGGGTGGATGTGGGGTGGGGTAGGGTAGGGTGGGGTGGGGTGGGAGGGTAGGGTGGGGTGGGGTGGGTTAGGGTAGGGTGGGGTGGGTTAGGGTAGGGTGGGGTGGGGTGGGGTGGGGTGGGGTGGGGTGGGGTAGGGTGGGGTGGGGTAGGGTAGGGTAGGGTAGGGTGGGGTGGGGTGGGGTAGGGTAGGGTAGGGTGGGGTGGGGTGGGGTGGGGTGGGGTAGGGTGGGGTGGGGTAGGGTAGGGTAGGGTAGGGTGGGGTGGGGTGGGGTAGGGTAGGGTAGGGTGGGGTGGGGTGGGGTGGGGTTATTTTGGGGGTTCATTAGTTAAGAGGCGTTAATAGCCTCTCTCTCTCTCTCTCTCTCTCTCTCTCTCTCTCTCTCTCTCTCTCTCTCTCTCTCTCTCTCTCTCTCTCTCTCTCTCCCAATCGTTATTTCTTTCACCCACTCACTTACTCTCCTTCTCCCTTTCCTCGGTCTTACTTTAAAATCTTCCTCGCCTCTCCCCCTTGCCTCCCCCTACCCCACCATCCTCCCCTTTCTTCCTCCCCAACTACAAAACACAAAAACATATCCCACAGCAAAACACATCAGTATTCAGCGTTTGCTTTTGTTTGTTTTTGTTGTTTTTGTTCTTGTTTTCTTACCAACGCGATACTTTTTTATTTTCTTTACAAGTTGGAAGGTAATTTGGTGAACGCTTCAATTAAATTTGTTTTAGTGTTATGTTAACTGAGTCGTCTCTTGTGGATGTTCTCTCCTAAGACCATTAGTTCAGTAGAGCGGAGAGACAGTGTGCCCTTGTGAGTGATGGTGAAGATTGCTACCAACACAACCTCTCTCTCTCTCTCTCTCTCTCTCTCTCTTGGTCTCGTTCTTGGTCTCGGTGTCAAGGCTTTTTTTTATCCCTTTTACCCCATTTTTTATGAGATTATTGCCAGGTGTGCGAAGTGAATGTTCTTAAAATTAGGTTTTTACTCCCACGTTGGTTAGCACTATATGTTGTCGCTACATATCCTTCCTTAGTCTGTCAGTCTCTTTTTCTGTCTCTCTTCTCTCTGTCAGTCTCTTTTTCCTTCTCTCTGTCAGTCTCTTTTTCTGTCCCACTTCTCTCTGTCTGTATCTCTCTCTGTCTCTCTCTCTCTCTTCCCTCTCTTTTTTAAAACTATTTTTCTTTCAGTATTGGTGTTTCTCATGAGATCTTGTCCAGGTGTGAGGAGAGAACGTAGTATTATTGAGTAAGAACTCTCTCTATCGCTCATAAACACAATTTCTTTCTTCCCTCTTTCGCACTCTTTTAAAACACACTTTTTTCCTTCCTCTGTTCTCCACCCATTTTTTTTTTTTTATAAGATTATGTCCAGATGCGGGACTAAGTTTATTATGGGAGAAAATAATGTGTGAAATATTATCGAGCAGAGAGTTTCTCCCGTGTTCTTTAAGCTAACTATTTCCTCTTCACTTTACCGCCTTTTAATAGATTATATCCATATTGGGGACATTAACTCCTTTATGAAGAGAAAATACTTTTAAACTAGATTTTTTCCTGTCCTTTTGAGGGTTTTATGAAGCCGTATCCTGATGTAATACTATATTTTCTTTTATGGGGAACATGTGCTCTTAAAAATAGTTTTTCTCTTGACTTTTGAAGTTTTTATGAGATTATGTTCAGCGTAATGCCGGCGTGGGAGGGTAAATACCAGGGGTGCCAAGGGCCCGTTTTAGAGTGTCTCACATAATGCACACGGTTTAGTGTCAGAAAATGACACTCCGGCAAGTTTACAGAAACCTGTCTGTAACACTGTAGCACAATGTTTATATTTTTCCACTAACTACAAAAACAACATTTCGTTATTAATCCTGGTCCTGCTTGTGCGTTATTTTAAATTTTTAGTGACGAATGTAGAATCTACAAAAAAGTATAAGCTTATCCCCATGGGGACAAAAAGGTGACAGAGTAATTTAGCTAACTCTTATTTCTAAGGCGGACAGGATGGCCACGGGTCTACTGTAAGAGGCTAAAACAACCTCACAGGAATGGTGACGGTGTGGCGCGTGACAGAGACAGCAAAATAACTTGTATAATATAGCGTCACCTGTCATTTTAACACTATACATAGCTGCCAGTACACTGCTGGATGACGCTTAAGAGAGACGCAGTCCAGATCTAGGACATCAATCAGCGACGGACTTTTGTAGAAGACAACGTGTAAGACAACCCAGACACAGAGAGGAGGACCTTAGGGGTACATCCATAACAGAAATAAATATGAGATTATGACTAGATATACAAGCATAGTCCCTCACGTAGGTAGAAGCTGCAGTACCATCAAAGAAAGAAACAGCAAATATCACACATCTTCCGTCGGTGTGTGTGTGTGTGTGTGTGTGTTTGTGTGTTTCGTGCGTGCGTGCGTGTGTGTTTTCGTGTGTGCCACCTTCGAAAGAACACTTGAAACTGACAACACCAAAAATAACACTTGTGTATCTTCCCTTCCGTCCTAAGACTACATAAGATAACCTTAACTGCATCTCTCACTGGGGGGAAATTACGTAATTTTCAACTGAAACTTAACCAGTTTTCGGAGTGGAAAGTTAGATTTAATTTTGGTCTGGGGAACTGCTTAATTATCTCACTGGGAACTTAATTGTGTGAGTGGGAATAAAATTGTGTTTAACCTGAATTTGATTTTACTAAAGAGGAACTGGAGTTATCCCAGTGGAAGTTTAATTGATCTTCCAAGCTTTAAGTGACTTTTTTACCCCAGTGGAAGTCTGAAGAATTATTTCAGTGTGAATTATACTTAACTTACACACTTTTATGGTCTTATTAATACTGACAGGATATACGCTAACAGGTAGGAAGTGATATAGAGATATGAACGCAGGTACAGGTACAAAGATACGAGACACAGGTACGACTTTTGGTACAAGTAAAATTATACCGTCGAGGCATATAAAGTCAATACAGATAAAGTCATATACTGTAATATGGTTTAACTACGGGTACAGAAAAAAATAAATGGCTTATTTTGTGATCAAGGTGATTTTTCCTCTAAAACTAAATAATTTTACTGCGAAGTTTAAATAGTTTTGTTCTCGTGTTCTCTAAGGACAAAATATTGTTGTTGTTTTTTCATAATTTAGTTTTTCTTTAGATAAGTCTTCATTTAATGTTTTTTTTCCACTATTTTTTTTTTTATATATATATATCGTATTCAGATAGAAAATTTATTTCCCTGTTTCTTTTATTTTCGTTTTATCTTAATACTTTCCGTTTGTTTCGTCATTCTCTTAAATCTTATTCCAACAAACATATTTTTACAAGTGCCTCGGTTGTTATTTGCTAGGCTTTCATATCTGCTGTTTGTTTTCGTGTGTCTGTGTGTGTGTGTTTTTTTTTGGGGCGTTCATATCTCTCTTTTATCTTCGTTCTCTTATGTTTATCGTCTTTCTTTTTCATCTTTTGCCAACAGACTTTCATGTTATTGTACGTTCGCTTTTGGTCGCCATGTCAAATATTTATTTTAATTTAGTGTCTCTTTGGAGCACCTTGTGGGTATTATGCCACCCCTGCCACCCCATCCACAACCTGCCACGTCCTCTACTGGCCATACCCTACAACCTCCCCACCGGCCACGTCTTCCCCCCCCACCCTAGCAGATCCCTCCCCGGCCACACCCTGCCACCCTCCCCTCTCATGACACGAGACTTTTCCGCCAAGCCAACACTTCTCGGTATTTTCACGTCAACACCTCGCTTCTCACGCCTCGTTTTGGGCCACTCCTCCTCCCCCAGCAGCATGTTTTTCCGTAAAGAACTTGTGGGAAGGTCTTATGGGAGGAAACTGGCAGTCCTGGAACGTCTTAACTAAAGAGAAGCAACTTAGGATGGGTGTGAGAGTGTGTTGAGGTATATTGTAAATGGTTCTAGTCTTCAACTCAAGTTTTTTGGTCATTACTTGTGTTTACTTTCGGTTTGTGTGATCGTGTTGTTTTATGGAGCTTGTGGTCGCTTTAGAAACTTCTCGTGGTGATATTTGAGTAATTTAAGATCAATACTATTTCTATAATTTTCATTTCCAACTAAACTTGTCGTCACAGCCCACCCATTGTACTCGCCTCCTCCTCTTCCTTCTCCTCCTCCTCCTCCTCTTCTAGACCAAGTACTACACGGGTTTGTGTACCTCAGGCTATGTGCAAGATTACCTGCCGCTCGCATGCTCCTAAAGTTAGCCGTGTAGATCACCCGTGTTACATGTTATTGAAACGATAATATAGACAGTGAGGGCGTTATGGAAGCCTTGAAGTTGGTTAATGAGACACTAAGTGAGAGGGAAAGTTGTTCTAGAAACACTTGATTGACAGGGGGAGTAAAATAAGTGCATTAACGGATTTACTGGTTGACTCTGCTCAGTGTCTCCGACCAAGTGATGATGGTCTTGAGGTATTAGATAAGGCGATTATAAGTCCACAATAAAATTTAATTCAACGGGTGGTGGGACGTGAGGTGTGAAGGCTTCCATCAGTCAGGTAGGTTAGGTATATAACTCTGTAAGTCCTAAGAATTATGACATTTACTCCAGGAACAGGTTGAATGATCTGGTGTTTGTGGAGAATTACAGAGGATTACTGAAGTTGGTTTATGTTAGGCCAGAGACAACACCAGGATAATGATGGGACCTGTTTCCTGCCTCACCCAGGACACCAAACTGTCAAATGAATACTAACCCCATCGTTGAGAACAGTCTGAAATATGACTGAGTATTACAAAGTACTTACGAGTTCTATCGATTATAATGACAATATTAATCTAAATATCATTAATACCACTTTTACAATACTATAATATAGCGAGACGAAGAGCACACCTACCTGCCAGACACACAAAATCCAACAAACACTATTCCATAAGACAAGTATTTCCATTTATTTAAGAACTTATGTGGTCTCGTCATTACCCGGGTTTACTGTCCCGGCGCGGCTGGCAATCACCTACATAGAACAGAATAATTTAGTTTCTGGGAACACTTCCATAACGAGAGTGGTGATGCGGGGTTGATGGTGCACCTTATCATGTAACACGGCTGGGGGGAGGAAAGGGGGACGGATGGGGAGAGGGGGACGGATGGGGAGAGGGAGACGGATGGGGAGAGGGGGACGGATGGGGAGAGGGGGACGGAGTGGGAGAGGGGGACGGAGTGGGAGAGGGGGACGGAGGGGGAGAGGGGGACGGATGGGGAGAGGGGGACGGAGGGGGAGAGGGGGAAGGAGTGGGAGAGGGGGACGGATGGGGAGAGGGGGACGGATGGGGAGAGGGGGACGGATGGGGAGAGGGGGACGGATGGGGAGAGGGGGACGGATGGGGAGAGGGGGACGGATAGGGAGAGGGGGACGGAGTGGGAGAGGGGGCGGAGTGGGAGAGGGGGGCGGAGTGGGAGAGGGGGACGGAGTGGGAGAGGGGGACGGATGGGGAGAGGGGGACGGATGGGGAGAGGGGGACGGAGTGAGAGAGGGGGACGGAGTGGGAGAGGGGGACGGAGTGAGAGAGGGGGACGGAGTGGGAGAGAGGGACGGATGGGGAGAGGGGGACGGAGTGGGAGAGGGGGGCGGAGTGGGAGAGGGGGGCGGAGTGGGAGAGGGGGATGGAGTGGGAGAGGGGGGACGGATCGGGAGAGGGGGACGGAGTGGGAGAGGGGGCGGAGTGGGAGAGGGGGGCGGAGTGGGAGAGGGGGGCGGAGTGGGAGAGGGGGACGGAGTGGGAGAGGGGGACGGATGGGGAAAGGGGGACGGAGTGAGAGAGGGGGACGGAGTGAGAGAGGGGGACGGAGTGGGGAGAGGGGGACGGATGGGGAGAGGGGGACGGATGGGGAGAGGGGGACGGATGGGGAGAGGGGGACGGATGGGGAGAGGGGGACGGATGGGGAGAGGGGGGCGGATGGGGAGAGGGGGGCGGATGGGGAGAGGGGGTCGGATGGGAGAGGGGGACGGAGTGGGAGAGGGGGACGGAGTGGGAGAGGGGGACGGATGGGGAGAGGGGGACGGATGGGGAGAGGGGGACGGATGGGGAGAGGGGAACGGAGTGGGAGAGGGGGACCGAGTGGGAGAGGGGGACCGAGTGGGAGAGGGGGACGGAGTGGGAGAGGGGGACGGATAAGGAGAGGGGGACGGAGTGGGAGAGGGGGACGGAGTGGGAGAGAGGGACGGATGGGGGGAGGGGGACGGATGGGGAGAGGGGAGATCCTCTTGACTACCCTAACAGATTATCTGCTGGAGGGTTATGGAGTTGTTTGGTAGTGTAGTGTAGTGTAGTGTAGTGTAGTGTAGTGTAGTGTAGTGCATGGTTTTGGTCTGCATAAATTGTTACCTGATTACATACATACTCTCTCTCTCTCTCTCTCTCTCTCTCTCTCTCTCTCTCAGTAACACTTAGCCTTTCTGACACATCGTTATTGTAAGCAGGATCTCAAGTAGATCAATGTATAATTCCGTGTTTCCCGTGCACCACTCTAGACCCGTAAATAAGTAGTGAGGCCTGAGACATCGAGTATTAGGTACCACAGATGTGATCGTCTCAACACAGAGTACTAGCTATAGGAATCATTCTCTTGTTTACTGCAATAAATTCTCGTAATTATTTAACCTGTAACGCAATTTTTTCGTTTTTTCGTGTACAATGACGTATACATCAGACATGAATTAATGAAAACAGTGGATTACTTTTACATTGGAATTTCATCTTTGAGTGAAGAAATATGACTCACTATTGTAGGGATTATTGGCTTGTGGGTGGAGGCGAGATAGGACTACCGAGGACTGCTGACATGTTGGAAATAAATGAAAAATGCCTATCCAACCCCCACATCCCCCCGATACCCCTCCCTAAAAAAAACCTCCCCAGGGAAACAAAAAAAGTTGATCAGAAAGTCAGACAGGAGGGGCGGACGTGAAGGGGGGCGGGCCTGAAGGGGGGCGGGCCTGAAGGGGGGCGGGCCTGAAGGGGGGCGGGCCTGAAGGGGGGCGGACCTGAAGGGGGGCGGACCTGAAGGGGGGCGGACCTGAAGGGGAGCGGACCTGAAGGGGGGGAGGGCTGACATCTTCCCAACCCCAAATTCTGAAGACATTTTATTTACTCTGTTGGTAAATTAACTTCACCAAAATATAAAGGTTGATTTCGCATGACAATTTCGTAAGGGTATTTTTATTTTCCCAAACACTGGTATTGTTGACCGTGTAAGTTATTCAAAAAATAGTTAATTGCTCCGTTAATTGTCGTAGTTGGCTGCACATGGAAGGTCTACGAGTCTCTTTTTTTTCTTTAGATGGTTTGATGGTTAATACTCCCGCCAGAGAAACTTTTCGGGCAGTCACTCAACATCAAAGTATTTTCACGGGAATTGTAATTATGAGTTTAAATTGGTATATTTTAAGCAGATAAAAAAAAAGATCGGGGTGACAGATCTTGTGTGTTTGATGGCGAGAGTCAGGTCTTATGGCAAGAGTCAGGTCTTATGGCAAGAGTCAGGTCTTATGGCAAGAGTCAGGTCTTATGAGTGTTTTATTGCAATTTTTCTTCTCCTTTTTAACGACTTCACTTTTCTTGTCTGGTTGTTTTGTAAGACGGAATAAAAATGATTTAATTCTACTTCAATTCTGACTTTGATTACAAGGTGAACTTAAATTAATATTACGTACAGAGTTGATAATAGTTTTAATTCTCTCCTCTGCCTCAATTTACCAATAAACACCTTTCAGTGGTTAACTTATACACTTATATCAGTCCCTGGCAACGTACACTTATCACCTTCTCCCCCGCCTCCTCCTCCTCCTCCTTCTCTTCCTTGTCTCCGCCTACCTAATCCCTCTCTTCCTTTCTTGTTCTCCTCTATCTTCTTCTCCCACTCTCTTCCTAGTCCTTAAATCTCTTCCTTCTCCCTCCTCCTAATCTTCACATCTCCCCTTTATCCCCATACCTCCTCCTGATCCTCACACTTCCCCCTCATCCTCACACTTCCCCCTCATCCTCACACCTCTTTCTCCTCCTCACACTTTCCCCTGATCCTCACACTTCCCCCTGCTCCTCACACTTCCCCCTGATCCTCACACTTCCCCCTGATCCTCACACTTCCCCCTGATCCTCACGCTTCCCCCTGATCCTCACATTCCTCGCCGCTCGTACTTGTGGTCATCTTCACGTCAACATTCCCCGGCTGGCACAAACACTTTCTGACAGTCTCCTCCACCTACATGTTTTTCCTGGGGGACACGTAAACGAGTGAGTGCTGAGGAGGAGGAGGAGGAGGAGGAGGAGGAGGAGGAAGAGGAGGAGGAGGAAGAGGAGGAGGAGGAAGAGGAGGAGGAGGAGGAAAAGCAGGAGGAGGAAGAGGAGGAGGAGGAGGAAGAGCAGGAGGAGGAAGAGCAGGAGGATAAACACGAAGCGGAGGAGGAAGATGGAGGAGGAGGAGGAGGAAGAGGAGGAGGAGGAGGAGGAGGAGGAGGAGGAGGAAGAAGAGTAGGAGGAAGAGCAGGAGGATAAACACGAAGCGGAGGAGGAAGAGGAGGAGGAGGAGGAGGAAAAGGAAGAGTAGGAGGAAGATGAGGAGGGAGATGAGGAGGAGGAAGATGAGGAGGAGGAAGAAGAAGAGAAAGGATGTTAGTCACCACCTTTTACATCGTAAGCTGGAAAATATGACCCTTGACTTGGACTCCGGAAAGTTAGTACATAAGGATAGTTTTTTTTTCTTTTACTCCTAAGATGGTAACAAACAGGGTTGGGTTGGGTTAGGTTAGGTTAGGTTAGGTTACAGTAACAGTGTAAATTTGACGCCATTTTAATATAGCCTTAATATGCCAACTTGAGTATATAACCCAGTTAAGTGCATTCTATATTATCCATTTGAAGGAAAATTTAACGTAGGAAACTTTGAGAATGTGGGAATTGATTAGTTAAAAAAAAATGATTTGGGTGAAATTTCTCTCATGTGTTAATATTTTTAGTGTTTAGAAAGATTCAGCCTCTCTAAACCCAGTAAATTTTAGAGAGAGAAACATGTATTTCCAGTCTTTAATTTTATATCCCCTTTGAGTTAATAAATTAATTTTTCATATATTACACGACATAGAGGCTCAAACATGAATGGAGTCTCTCTGAACGCTCGTCACAGTCGTACTCTGGGCTACTGTACACATCCGAGTACAAGATTATGTGAACAAGAGCTTTTATGATTTTTACAGTGAACACAAACTCCTGTTCACGTGTCTGTTTACATTAGAGTATATCACCTCTACACTGACATACCTCCAGTCATGTCAGTGAGATATGTAGTGACTCTGTTAAATGGCTCTTGCTATGGGCAGCGACTCTATATTAAGAGTTTTTCCCTATTTACTGTGACTCTCTATATACAATTTTAACAAGATAAGCTAAGATCGTCCCTCTATGAGCCTCTGTAGTCAGTACAGATAATCTTCAATAGAATCTATAAACAAACATGACTCAACAAGCAATGACTCCTATGGATAATGAAAACAATGCAAGCTAGCTAGAGTCTTATCCTACCCTACCCTACCCTACCCTATTCTCCCTATTCTCTCTCTCT
Source organism: Homarus gammarus (assembly GCA_958450375.1). NCBI lineage: Eukaryota > Metazoa > Arthropoda > Malacostraca > Decapoda > Nephropidae > Homarus > Homarus gammarus. The sequence goes on along the minus strand of CAUDMG010000485.1, from coordinate 1,461,344 downwards.
CTATGAGTTGAAGGCAAGAGCTTACCATCATATCCAGGATAATGTTGCCTCTTCATCACCGCCAAGCCTTTATGGTCGGGCACTGCGGGGTATCAGCTGCACTACACTGAATAATTTAAGCTCTCCCCCTCCTCTTCACCTCCCCCCCAACCGAGGTTCTCAACTCCGTGATGCTTGGATTACTACACGCGCGCCCATGATGTTACCTACACCACCTCCTTCTCAGCCGTACATGACACACTAGAGGGGTGTATGGGGTTCCTGTGGCGTGGGTAGTGTTATATCAGATGTAATTAGAAGTTTGCAGGTATGATTAGCTGTTTTTCGTGATTATTTGAGATTCATCATTTTTATTAGTTTTTGTTTATTTTGTGTTTACGTTCACACAATCATAAGGAGTCATTTGGGCAGCCTAGAAATACAATATTCAGGAAATGATCTTAGTCCTACAGCACAATTAGTCACACGGGAAGCCAACGAACAATATATAATTCAATATTCCTGACTGAATGGCATCAGTATATCATCTGGCCAGCCTTCAAATATACTGTCATGCAAAATTTATGGTAGTAGTCACTCAGTCATTCATCATGGCAGCTTTTACATATATACATATATATATTATTTTTACAAAGACAATATTCAGCAAACCGGATCAGTTATGTAGAAGACTTCCTGAACGCTCTATAATGTGGTGTGATTTTGTCGTAGTGGTTAAAGCAGACATATGTGGACTGTAGCCTCCACATACGCCGTCATACACGAATATTACTGAGTATAACTTAAATTCTTATCTATATCTTAAAGATGATTCATAAACGTCGAATTCCAACCTAAGGTGACCAGTTGTAAAAGCAAAGGTATCTATGTAAATTAATTCCATTAGTATTTTCATTATATATATTTGTTTATGAATACTTATTTGTCAATCTCACAAGGATTCTTATATATTACTTTCGCACAACATTCCTAATTAAGTTGTCTGGCAGTACATTCTCTGTGTCTTTTCACTTCTAATACTCGTGTTCTCGGTGGATAAGTTGGCTATATCAAAAACCTCAACACCTTCAACAACATAACACTGAAAATAATGTTCTATTATGATATTTCCCAAGTTCATTGTCTCTTTCAGCATCTGTATTATTTTAGGAATTAAGCCCATTCATCCATCTATTCATTCATTTACCCTTTTTAGCTATCTGTCCAACCATCTTTCTTTCTTTCTTCCGCTGTGACCCTGTTTAACATTCTCTCTGTTTTTCTTCCCCTGTCTCTCTTTCTTCACCCCCTCACACTATCTCTCTCTCTCTCTCTCTTTCTGTACCCTTTCCCTCTCCCTGTCCCACTCTCGCTTCCCTTCCATCAGCTCTGAGTATATACGATCAACGTGCCCAGTCTTGCATAAAATTTACCCCTATAGTATTTCCTATGTCATCATCATCAGCTTTCACGACGAATTAATCCATCACCGACAAAATATTCATAATGTTAAATTTTAGGGAAGTAAACCCAACCTAACCCAACCCAACCCAACCCAACCCAACCCAACCCAAACTCCTAACCTAACCTAACCTAACCTAACCTAACCTAACCTAACCTTTTGATCAATGAGTTTGGAGAAGAAAATTATATATATAAATATATTTAATATAATATTCCTTTGTTCTATATTAGTCTCCAGGCAAAGAGAGACATTGCAGGATATTGCAACTCAGCCTCATGAATTTCTCACACCTGGATATAATGATCGAGAAAAAAAATGGCTTATATTATGGATTTAGTTATTAATCATTTTGTAGTGAATATTTTTTTGTGTGTATATCCCCTTAAGCTGTTGTAGCCCTTGAGGATGATGGTTTAAACTATAACCCTTTGAGGATAATGGATAAAGCTATAGCCCTTTGAGAAATATGGATAAAAGTATAACCCTTTGACGATGATGGATTAAATAAGGTGAGTTAATGACATTATTTAGTGTGTATATAGTTAATTGGAGGACGTAGGTGAACCATGGTAGGTTGGCACAGTAGGATCTCTCTCTCTCTCTCTCTCTCTCTCTCTCTCTCTCTCTCTGACTTCACTGAATGAAATTTCATGAAAAAACGTTCATTTTAGTAATAACCAAAAATCATACGGTAATTCCGATGCAAATGAATCCAATGAAAGTGAAATTTTATAGTAGTAGTTAGTACCAACTAATGACCAGCAAGTGATTTAATGTTGATATCTCTCCTCTATGTTTTACTTAGTACTATATGAAGGAAAATAAATGAATAATTCGATGTTTTTTGGCAGAGGTAGGTTAATAAAAATAAAAATAAAAATAAAAATAAAAATAAAAATAAAAATAAAAATAATAATAAAAATAAAAATAAAATAAAAATAAAAATAAAAATAAAATAAAATAAAATAAAATAAAAATAAAAATAAAAATAATAAAATAATAATAATAAAATAATAATAATAATAATAATAATAATAATAATAATAATAATAATAATAATAATAATAATAATAATAATAATAATAATAATAATAATAATAATAATAATAATAATAATAATAATAATAATAATAAATAATAATAATAATAATAATAATAATAATAATAATAATAATAATAATAATAATAATAATAATAATAATAATAATAATAATAATAATAATAATAATAATAATAATAATAATAATAATAATAATAATAATAATAATAATAATAATAATAATAATAATAATAATAATAATAATAATAATAATAATAATAATAATAATAATAATAATAATAATAATAATAATAATAATAATAATATAATAATAATAATAATAATAATAATAATAATAATAATAATAATAATAATAATAAGTGGAATAATAGTAATAATAATAATAATAATAATAATAATAATAATAATAATAATAATAATAATAATAATAATAATAATAATAATAATAATAATAATAATAATAATAATAATAATAATGTTTAATTTAGAGTTATTTACACATACAATTTAAGGGAAGACGATTCTATACATTATATATTACATAAATTATTACTATACAAACAACTATAAGCAAAAGAAACAGAAGGTGAAGATTATATATTAACTCACATAACTAAGACGTGATTAAAGCAACATCAGTAGTGAATAATTACGTAATGTATCTTATCATATGTACCAATGTGTAGAGAAGGAAATGTATCTTTATAATAACAAAACTCGACTTGGAGAGCTTAATGTACAGTATACCATCAACAGCGCGAGTAAGTGAAATGTGGCGGGAGATATCCGTAGACTTTACGCCCGGCCTGATTACCGTCTACTGCATACTAAGACTCTCTCGCTCTCTCTCTCTCTCTCGTTCTCTGTATATTTGTATGATTTTTACAGGTGTATGTTGGCGTTTCTCAAGTACTCAATATTCAACACACCAGCAGGGGGCGTCTCAAAGAATACCGTCTATATTCAAATACCAACAGAAAAGCTTATTGAAATCTAATCTCGTCTAACCCCTTCACGATGGGACGCTAATTTTAATATTATTTTTGGATATAGTCAGATGGTTTAAATCTTCACAGAAAGACCCTCTTTACCCCTTACACAAAGAGTTAAATATCAATATAAATATTAAATCCTAACTTCCCGGTAATCAGATGAGAAATTTACTTCATATCTATATTTTAATACAAAAAATATCCGAATAGCAATGAATCTATAAATATCTACCCTTAGGGAGTTAAATTCATTACTCAAACAGGGGTAAAATAGTCACGAAGAAAGTGTATTTTGTATCTCTAACTCCGAGACCACAGCATCAGCAGTCAGGTCGGAGAGACAGCTGATGCCGGAGTTTGTAGACCAAATCTGTGTAAACAACGACCACAGCAGTAAAACATTCTCTTTCTATGTCTCCATGTAAAATGATAGTGTAATATTATTGTAGCTTCAGAAAATACATTACAGCGTTTCAATGTGAACTCGGGTTAATACTGTACATGTGAAATTATAATCAAAATGCACTTGCCTAATGCTAAAAAAAAAAATCCGCTTTTGACGGCATACTGTGAACTCGCATTACACTGTATGAAAATGTGATCTGAAAGCACTTACATCATGTCAGGTAACGTCACTGAATCTTCACATCTGGTAAAAACAATTAGAGGCTTAGGAAGAATCATGGGATGAGACCCAGGAAGTGCATTATAGGTAACTGTAAAGTAACATTAGAGTCTATCCTTAATCACTTACAAGAGGTCAACTAGAAACTTACATTATAGTCTATGAAAATATCATCTGGGAGCACCTGATAATACTAGGACATTCCTCTCAAAGTGTTGTGCCATTCAAAAACAATAATTCAACCCAGCAACTCATCAACATGTATGGTGGTGAAAGTAAGCAAAAAATACAGTTCATGGAAGGCATCACCCTGACACCCATACCAGTACATGGAAGTAAGATCCAGACACACCTGTATATATTTAAAGAATTGAGTTAGACAGGTGAGTGAGGACTGACACACACCTTCTGGCATACACCCTTACCTGACGATGAATTGTTACCGGTTGTATAATCTTACAATTACATCTTTACTCTCTTATTACCTTATCAGGGATTTTGATGTAATATGTGGCTGTAAGTGTATGAAATATGATATTAGCCGAGACGTGACAATTTGCTGTGTACCTGTGAGTGGGTGTCAGGTGATATCGTCAGGTGTCTGGTAGATTATAGTGATTAGAAAAGATTAGTAGTGAAGTACTTACGTAATAACACACACACACACACACACACACACACACACACACACACACACACACACACACACACCAACTCCTCCATGCACAAACACACCCAAACACACTCACATCCACACAAACACACATAAACACCCAAACACACACGCATACATACACACACGTACACAGGAGAAGGTACACAGGTCACGTGCGAAGGTCAGAGGCAGCTGTGTGGGTATGGAGGTGTGGGACGTGAGCAGCCATGTGTCACCTGCTAGTCCGGGAAACTGCTTTTGTACGTGCCAGGGAAGGCCGCCACGCCCACCGCCGCACTACAGCACTCTACAGCAACAAGGACGACGTTACAGTATCTAAGAAGACGGTTATAGCAAGAGTATTTGAGGGGACACATACTGTATCTATGTATGAGACGCATACAACTCCCAAGAGACATAATATACTTCATGAAATGGATATCCCTTCAAATGAACACATATTACTCCAAGAAATACATATCCCTCCAAGACACACCCCCCCCCCCCCAAGAGACACACACACACACACCGCAAGATATACATACATCTCTAAGTGACACATGTCCTCCAAGACCCAAACCCTTCCCCAAAAGACACACAACTTCCTCCAAAAGACACATCAGCCCTCCAAATGACACATAAACCTCCCCAAAAGACACACAAACCCTCCAAAACGCACACCAGCCCCTGCAACATAGACATATACTTCCCCTCCGTCTCTCCCAAGAAGCTAATTCACCTCCAAATTATATATATATATTAAACAAGAAATTCCACCTCCAAAAGATTAAAGCAAGCTGGGAAGATCCTCGCTAGCAGCTTCCCTTCCTTATGATGTTTTATGTGATCCAATTACCTTCACCGACCTCTGAGCTCTCCCCACCTGGCTCTCCCCACCTGGCTCTCCCCACCTGGCTCTCTCTACACACACACTAACGCTGCATACCTTACCTGTACACTGAGAGTAAGAGAAAAAAAGGTGAATCGTATTACGTAGCAGTGTTTTGTTATGTTATGATATGGTTCTTGTTATATACGATTTAGTGGGATTATTTATTTTTTGGTGTAATTATATACTGGTTGTTAATATAATATGTAAATTTTTTGGTTTAATATAATCTCGTATATAACAGGATATAATTAATATTATATACGGTTTAAACTTGTAATTTCAGTGTAAAATTTTATATTATGTAATGTAGCACAATTAAATATATAACTGTGTCTTAATATTACGCTGTAGCATATCACGGACGGTATAATAGTGTATAAAATAATATAATATAGTGCTTACGTTTACTTTACGGCAAAAAATATTAATTTACAACATCATATACATATATATATATATATATATATATATATATATATATATATATATATATATAATATATATATAATATATATATATATATATATATATATATATATATATATATGCTGATAACCACCAGGAAAGAAGAAAACACGAAGTTCCCAAGCGCTTTCGTGTACTCACCCCTGAAGATGTGAATTACACGAAAGCGCTTGGGAACTTCGTGTTTTCTTCTTTCCTGGTGGTTATCAGCATATACCTAGATCACGCGCACCTACAGTGATTTACTTGCATATATATATATATATATATATATATATATATATATATATATATATATATATATATATATATATATATATATATATATCGTATAATGTAATATAATATAAAACCATATCCTAATATACCACAGAATTAGGATATATTCATGGGATACAATAAGCTATAATATAACGATACTATAGTGGGATAATGTAACCCAATATAAGATCGCATGATATCATGAAGTATAGTGTAATATAATACATAATATAGCCTGGTAATATACGCATTGTCCTATAAGGCGATACACTGACACAATGTAATATAGTGTGTGTTAGATGTACATAGATATAAAACACTCGGTCTCTCGGTCTAGCTCTCTCGGTCTAGCTCTCTCGGTCTCTGTATGTATAAACAATTTTCGTGGTATATTTTATGTACAAGATCCGTATGAATATAATAATTTACTCGCAATATGATTGGAACAGCAGTAATACAACCTCAGCTCTGGTAAATTACCTCACGTCATGACAACTTTGCCTTACACCATGACAACATTGCCTCACACCCAGATATTACCAGCTACGCCGCCAACAACAAGTCCCATTATAGATCTGGTGAGGTGATGACCCTGAACTCGCCCAGCTCTCTTACTCTAGATATCCAGGGGCCGTCATCACAGCTTCTCCGCATTACTCTGAATACATTTCGCCAATCCCAGGCCAAATAAAGTCGTGCTCCTGTAAAACAAACTCTAGAGCCCCTGCCAATAAGACTCAGAGCCCCGTGGTACAGGGTGTGAGAGGCGGTGTAAGTTGCGACAAGGCGGTGATAGGCCAATGTACCTAGGGAAGAATGCGGCGGATCGATGTACATTCCTGCGGATAGTTTTGACTGCGTTCGTGTGACACTTCTGGATCCCCGCGAACGCAAACAAACTCCCCCGCTCATGTCAAGAGGCTCTGAAAGGCGGGTCCGGGGATTTTTTTAAACAGATTGTCCTGTCAAGCATAGGATAATAGGGTACTCTTGGCAAGGCAGGAGTGACAGTTACCACACGAGGTATATATAATATACCAGACGATCTAAATAACAATCTTGGATAATATCTGGATGAGAGTTTATCACGCGCCCTCACCACTAACAGGCAGGTACCATGAGTGAGGAAAATAAAGGATTACTCTATTTCGTAATTATTTCCCAGGGAACTAAATCTTAAGTGAGAATTAAACTATCATAAAGAAAAATCACCTGTCGCCCTTCACGACACTTTGATTCTAAAACACACAGATTCTTAACAGTCTCTCGTAAATAAAACAACTTTAATAAAACAACTAACGTCTCATGAATTTTTATATCCCTGGAATTTTGATATATCTCTCCTAAGTGAACTTTGATTACGGTAAATATAAGATTGTTTGAGAAAATACTGGAATTTATGAAGGTATAAATATTGGTCAGCCTCAAGAAAACACACACATGGGCAAATCTTTTATTGACACAACTTATTCACTATACTGATATATGAGCTGAGAATCACAGGGAAATGATCCATAAACCTCCAAGCTGTAAGATACACACACACACACACACACACACACACACACACACTCAAATCCACCAACGCAATTAAGTTTCCAACACACTCAAGTCCGTCGCCCAGCAGAAGGGTAAGCACAGAGTCATTAGGTGCGCTTTTAGTTTTATTTTTTGTCTAGGTCGACGTTCCTAAGAGGCGCGACCCATTAATTAACGAGTGTGAGAGGGACAGGGGAGGGGAGGAGTTTAGAAGAGTAGTGGGAGTAGAGAGGGATAGGGAGGGGAGGAGAGAAGAATGATGCGAGGGAGGAAGGAGGTGAGGGAGGTGGGGAGGGCGAGAAGAGGAGGGAAGAAGGGAGGATGAGGGAGTGGGAGGAGGATGATAGGGGGAAATTCAGAATTGAGGAATAATAATAATAATAATAATAATAATAATAATAATAATAATAATAATAATAATAATAATAATAATAATAATAATAATAATAATAATAATAATAATAATAATAATAATAATAATAATAATAATAATAATAATAATAATAATAAAACTTCCACTAACAAACTAACTCATAACTTTATCCTTAATTAAGTGAATAGAATTGAATGAACAGTTGATTGCACTTCCATTCACAGGATCTAGAGCTGAAGAGAAGCGAGAGGAAATGAATATAAAATTGAAGGGTTAACACAATCAATTCTCAGTCTATCCGCGAGGTTCCTTATTCCATCCTGGTCTTGTTATATTAAAGGCAAATTCTAATGTTCTATGGACACAGGTTAACATTTTCTTACTTAAGGACAAAAAAGATAATAAACACGCTATCTAAACATTTGTGTGAGACAATATGACACAACGGATGAAGGATTTTGACAACTCTATCGAGACAACAGGAGTCGCAGTGTTCAATTTGGCATTCATCGTCACAAGCCATAAATACATCTTTTTTTTAATTGTGTACAAAAACGCAAAGAGGAAATTTTTATTTACAAAAGTTGCTTTCCTGGGAACTGGGTCAGCTGTAAAGCGTAGTGGGAAAAAGTCATCTTTAAGTATCTATGAAAACTCTCTCCCTCTCTGTTTTTTCTTATAATCTCCCTAACAGTGGCTGTTAAATCCATTTGGATAATTTTCCTTACAGCTGCGGTGAAATTCCTGTCTGGTTTAGCCATTATCTATATACCATTAATCTTAATTATTATTTGAAATTGGTGTATGTCTGGCAATGTGGGTATATTCTGTCTGTTTTATCATGCCTGCCTTCCTGCCTGTCTGCCTGTCTGCCTGCCTGTCTGTCTGTCTGTCTGCCTGTCTGTCTGTCTGTCTGTTCACTTTATATCGTTCTCTCCCTTCGATGTTAGTTTATTATTTAATTACTTTCTCTCCTCTTCTTTTTCTCCATATTTTCGCTTTTTCTTCTCTTTCCCTTTTTGTCTTCTTATCCTCTTTCTTCTCTCGAAAGGAAAGAAGGGCAAGGAGAGAGAGAGAGAGAGAGAGAGAGAGAGAGAGAGAGAGAGAGAGAGAGAGAGAGAGAGAGAGAGAGAGAGAGAGAGAGAGAGAGAGAGAGAACTAATAAGAATAATAAATAAAAACCTACATTCCAATTATTTTCACTTTATTTTCTTTTTTTGTGTTTTTTTTAAATGTGATCTCAAATAGTTGCTCCGAATTGGATTCTCTTATCGCTTAAAGCAGAGAACTAGGAAGAGTAGGGAGGGTTAAAACAGGGGGGGGGGGCGGGAGGGAGAGAGAGAGAGAGGGGGAGAAGAGGAGGGAGGGGAAGGGAAGGGAGGGAGGCTGGAGGGATGGGAGGGGAGGGGAAGAAACGAAGCACAAGAAAAAAAAACTCCCTCCCAGCTGATGTTTCTCAGACTCTCCCTATAGCCAATGCAGCAACGATATGTACTGAACCCCAAATATCACTTCAGAGGGTTAATGTCACTTGGGGGAGGGAGGGAGGAAGGGGGAGAAGAGGAGGGGGGAAGATGAAGAGAGGAGGAGGGGAAAAGGAGGGGGAGAAGGAAGGATGACCGAGAGATAATTGAGTTATTTTAAGTGATTTGTTATTATTTTTGTTTTGTTTTATTATAATTTGTCTATCCTAAAGTCCTACGTCCATTTACAGCTAATTCTTATGTTTAGTTAAATCTATAGTTTCCTTTATCAAAAATTATATCTCAGTTTGCTTCATCCATCTCACCTCTGTTAGTATTATCACAGTCAAGTTCTCAAATATTTAATCCTATCTTTAAAGGGATTCACATACACAAGAATATAATGTAGAAAACTCCTATGTTAAGTTTCCTATCATTTCTACTCTTAATTATGTACTTATATGTTGTTATAATCTCAAGCGTCGGTACATTTAGTATGCTTTGTTTTGATGAATAAATTGGTAAAGTTTTACTCATGTTTATGTGATTAGTCTAATTAATTAAATATTATCAAGCAGCAGCAGCAATAATAATAATAATAATAATAATAATAATAATAATAATAATAATAATAATAATAATAATAATAATAATAATAATAATAATAATAATAAAATTTGTCCACTAATAAACGAGGCAGATACAATACAATACTATCTTTAGCGAGTAAATCTTAGAATTAAATGATCCATTCAACCATACAATATTTCCTAGCCATTCAAGACAACGTTGAATTATGGCTGAAAAAAAAATAAATAAAACACGAATTCGAAAAAAATACAAAGAAACAATAAAGAAAATATCGGAAGAGGTAGGTACGAAAAATCCTCAATTCGCAAAATATTTCGGTCATATTTACGGCTGGCAAAGAATTGGGGACGTAGTGATGTGATTTTAAGGCCAATCAAGGCGAGATAAGAATGCCAGGCTCAGGGTTATAAGATGTTCAGAAAGCTTTGTGTAAAACCTGAACCCACCCCCCCCCCCCCCCGCCCCGCCCTCTGAGTTATGAACCAGGACCTCGGGGGATTGTTTGTGTACCGCAGGAGAACATTGTCATATGCAGCCTAGAGATGTAGAGAGAATATCATTGTTGGTTTTTTTTAGATTAAATTCCTCGCAGTTTCTGTAGGTGATAAATTTTGATAACCGTCGCGTCTATTCCAACACTCATATTTCCAGAGGCGCCGCCCTTGTTGCAGACTTACGAGGCGGGGAAACACCTCTCTCTCTCTCTCTCTCTCTCTCTCTCTCTCGACAATACCAACCACTTTACTTCAACATATACATTTACACATAGCTGCTTACATGCATATATGAATACTTTGACTTATATTTCTCTCCAAGTAACATTTACTTTAGACAGACAGACATTACAAAGTCCATAAACACTATTAGACTTTATTAATTTCTATGAACCTAATACATAAATTTACTTTCACTTCTCTCTTTTTTCAGCGTCACATTACAATAATAACTGTACCCTGAAATAAGATAAAGATAACATATAAGACAATGTTTACGGTGTTATCTTATCGTGTTTATGTTACTGATCTTACCTGCATGAGTATATAATATAAATAATGACATTTATGTTGAAAGCTTGAATTATATATATAGCGTCTCAAAGCATTAATAGCTCTGCCTTTTATATACCAGCTATGAATTTTCTCTATCATATGTGCTTACAACGTTTTTTTTCTTACAGTAGTGCACACAGTTTACAAACACACTTGTAAGCACACCTCCATATAGGCACATCCACTCACGCATGAACTCAAATAACACTAATAGGTTCCCATGTCATAAACTTACCGCTAACAAATTACTACAGAATATATATCATTATGCATATATCACTGTATATATCACTCAGTTAACTCAATCTACTATCATCATATATCATAGAAATTTTGGTATATCGCTTCGCTCGCCCACTAATCTTGGGTTGTTCTAGGAGGCATAAACGTGCGGAATATAATGTATCTCTTCCCTGATGTGTTGCGAATCCCATCCACTGGAAATTTATTGAGCAAATTACTGTGCAATTTCGTGAATTTTATAGTATAATTTGCAGATGATTCGAAAATTGTGGTAATTTTAGTATCAGGCGGGGAGGTATTTTTTTTTTTTTTTAGGGAGGGGGAGGGGGAGGGGGGGTGTTTAAGCCTCGCATGGTAAAGAGGTTAGCGGTGTCCTCTCAGAAACTTATGAAAATTGTCTAGTAACTTAATACCCACGAAGTACAGGAAGGTCGACTTATATCACCGTATGATTATTAGCTTACTGAACGAAACATTAATCCGTATAGTGTTGACATGAACTAATACATATGTATATTATTGACTACATCTATTCAGTATACATATGTGATTAATCATATAAGTAATTTCTTTTAACCAAAAGTATTTTAAACCGTACTTATCCTCACCTACCATAAGGTCTTCTTTACTTAGACACATTATACACATTTCAAATAGAGATGATGATAAACACGCCGCAGTAATGCTGAGAGACACGAAATCATTATAAATCATCTACATTATCCTTCATTATAAACCACTCCACACTGTTCTTTTCTTTTGCCATAGTGAACAGAAATGAATAATGTATTTCACTCCACAAAAACACAAATGAACAAAACTTACAATAAAGAAAGTATTTTTTTTTCTTTTTTGTATCTCGGAAAAGTTATTTTGAAATATTTCCTCCTCGTGAGTTACACAATTTATGGAATTCATTGAGGATGGATTTGTTGCTTGTGTTTCGTGTTGGGATGATGGGGGTATCTCAGGGCTTTGTTGTGGAGAGGAAGACCATAGCAAAACACATGTGGTAAGATAGCCAAGAGACAGATTGATAGCAGCTAAAGAGACCGAGTGACAACAACTAAAGAGACCTAGTGGCAGCAGCTAAAGAGACCGAGTGACAACAACTAAAGAGACCGATTGACAGCAACCAAATCACACACTTCACCATAACAGCGACTTACAAGAAAGGAAATAACTAAAACATAACCCCAGGAGTTTTATAATGTACTAAAATATTAACCCAGAGCATAGTTCCTCCCACCAACACACACTAATGAACTATATCCGGGTTTGTTATTACCATCTGCCTATAAAATATGAAATAACAAGGAATCAATGTATACTCCTCACGTCAATTGATTCAGTAAGAGTTGAAGGTAAGCCAAAAGTGATTGATATAATCCATTGGCTTCATATAACGTAATGCTCTTCCAGGATATAATATTCTAGTACAGTATTAGGGAGCTACAGATTGGATGGTCTTTTATACAGCTAGAGGCCAAAAATGATAATACTTATTCATGGATACTCAACCATTGCACCACCTAAACCCAACAACAACAATAACAACAAATAACAACAACAACAAATAACAAAAACAACAAATATTAAAAACAACAACAAGAACAACAGCAAATAACAACAACAACAATGAACTGGGAGAATATCTTTCCTAATTTCAAGACAAAGTCATTGTCTAATCCACAAACTGTGTGGCCTGGTTGGTGGTGCTTCAAGTCCCATGGCCGATGAAGCACCCAAGTCCATCAAAACAACAACAATAACAAGAGTCATTAGGGAACATTAAACGGAGAAACGGCAGGTAGCAAGGGTGATGGTGGTGGGGGGGGGGGGGGGAACTGGAGGAATCGGAGATAAATCTGCTGTAAGATACCGACGGAGGCGCTGGCGAGGTGGAGTATCGTGGTTCTGGTGGGGAGGTGGTGTGTTATCAGTGCCAGAGAGAGAGAGAGAGAGAGAGAGAGAGAGAGAGAGAGAGAGAGAGAGCATTACTTGGAATTGGTGGTGTCTGGGCACATCACAAGTGGCAAACAGGCAGGCAGGCAGGCAGGCAGGCAGACATCGCTGAACACTACAGAGTTTATCATAACATTCTCGCTGCTATTTTTTGTGCCTCAGTAATTTCATTTAATCATGATTTACGTTTACAAGCACAACAAGGTCACTGACTGGATGAACGACTGACTGCATGAACGACTGACTGTATGAACGACTGACTGTATGAGCGACTGACTGCATGAACGACTGACTGCATGAACAACTGACTGCATGAATGACTGACTGCATGAATGACTGACTGCATGAACAACTGACTGCATGAACGACTGACTGCATGAACGACTGACTGCATGAACGACTGACTGCATGAACGACTGACTGCATGAACGAGACACACAATAAACATTGCCTCGTGAACTGGTACCAGCAGCAGTTACCTACAATACACAGTGACTTATACATTAGACCATAGAACAGTCAACCATAACTTACAGTGATAGAAAATGCCAGTTATTATCTTATCATTAACTCGAATGGTCTCTGATTATGAAATTGGTTACAACAACAGCAACAACAACAACTACAGCAACTACACTGACTTCTAAGTGACCTGGAAGATACGTCTTGCATGGTTGATTTGACTTGTTTACTTGTGTTTGTTTGTGACAGACAGACAGACAGACAGGCAGACAGAGACAGACAGACAGATATAAATAAGAAAAGACATCCACGAACTCACATCACAGGTACACCGTGTTATAATCTCTAATTACCAGGTAAAGATTCACACCAGGTAAATATCCAATACCTGGACCTAGTGTTGGGTGATCCTTCATACTTTCCATCCTGAACCACGCGCTTCGGCTCCATAATACAACCATTCAGCTTATCATATCAATTTTTCTTACTAATCATCGGCATAATTTAGTCATTAGTGTTTATTTATATACTGGTATGTAGAAAAAAATGGGTGTTAGAATATATATAATTTTTTTGTTTTAAACTAGTATTTGGTTGGTTTGTCAATGGTACTCAGGTACGGTTGTGTTGGTGGTGTGGTGGTGGGGATGGTGGTGTGGTGGGGATATTGGTGTGTTGGAGATGAGGTGTGTTGGAGATGAGGTGTGTTGGAGAGAGCAGCTTGTTGGTGATGGCTGTGTAGCGTAGTATAGTGTAGCTTAGTAATGATGATGATGATGATGATGATGATGATAATGACAATAGGAAAAATAAGAAGAACAAGAACATCTAAATAAATAAATAAATCTATGAACACTAAACAAAATCTATATATACTATATATTTATTTAATTTAAAGATCAAAATTAATTAAATATTCTTAAATAATCATTAAACTCAAAATACATCTTACTAAAGAACAATTCCATTCACACACAAACACCAATAAGTTAAATCAAGCAGGAAATTCATCAAACAACCACTTCCTCGATTTGGGTCATACAAATAAGACACTTTTCCTTACGCTATAATTTCGACAAAGAGACAACATATCCAATGAGACTTGTACCGTGAATCAAGACAGTGTTTCCCGGAACGAGTGAACTATAATGTAATATAGTGTGTCCGGGAAATAGTGAAGCAAGTGTGTTTTTGTGGAGAGAGAGAGAGAGAGAGAGAGAGAGAGAGAGAGAGAGAGAGAGAGAGAGAGAGAGAGAGAGAGGTCACGTCAATACTATAACTAGCAAGATAACCTGACCAGTGGGACCTGACAGGCAATTTTATGAGTCCTGTAAACATTCATTCTGTGTGTGTGTGTATGTGTGTGTGTGTGTGTGTGTGTGTGTGTGTGTGTGTGTGTTAAATTACTCATTTACTTATATATAAAATTTATACTTAGATAAACAAACAATAGCCGGGATTATCGTGTTCTCAAGAGATTAAGTTTACCTCTGGATATCTTGAGACGTGGACCAACACGCTATATAGTAAAGATAACAGAGATTATAGCTAAAGGTTCCTGAGTCTAAGAATATATCAAGGAGCCTCACTACCAACAGTAACATAAGGGCTTAAATATTAAACCTTTTATTAAACACGTTAAACCCCTGTGGGAATATCATGGTAAGGTTTTTATGGTAGGAATATCATGGTATGGTATTTGGTTATGGTAGGAATATCATGGTATGGTTTAGATTATGGTGGGAATATCATAGTAAGGTATTTGGTTATGGTAGGAATATCATGGTATAGTTTAGATTATGGTGGGAATATCGTGGTATGGTTTATATTATGATGGGAATATCATAGTAAGGTATTTGGTTATGGTAGGAATATCATGGTATGGTTTAGATTATGGTGGGAATATCATAGTAAGGTATTTGGTTATGGTAGGAATATCATGGTATAGTTTAGATTATGGTGGGAATATCGTGGTATGGTTTATATTATGATGGGAATATCATAGTAAGGTATTTGGTTATGGTAGGAATATCATGGTATAGTTTAGATTATGGTGGGAATATCGTGGTACGGTTTTTGGTTATGGTGGGAATATCATGGTAAGGTATTTGGTTATGGTGGGAATATCATGGTATGGGTTTTAATTATGGCAGCCAACATCATCACCAAAAATGACTCAGAGAAACACACACAAACACAAACACGGCCAAAACAGTTCGATTATTGTGTGTGCTATTATGAACCACTATGGAATGAACCTTATTTTTTAACCTAAGACTAAAATGGTTCAGTTCATGGTATAAAAAAAGGTGAATGGTTAGTGGTCGTATTTGGTTTACCTTGTATTAGAGAATTGCTAACTACTGTATCTTATTAATCTATCGTTTTACTTAATTCTGTTTATTTTTAATAGTTACTAATTTAATGCATCTATTTTCTATTTATTTTTTTCAAACGTTAAACACCAATGTAAACTTTTTAACTATGAAAGAAAAAAATAGGAAAAAACATGACTATGGAAGTTCGATACCACAGCAGCTGACTGAAGGATAATACAACGATGTCACATAAAGTTACTGAAGTAGACACGAGTGGATCAACAGCGGTGGATCGGCTTTAAGAGGATTAGGTAACAGCAGAGTTAATCCACTTGGCTCCGTTGTGTTGTCACCAGGTCAGTGATCCCTTGTCAGTGACGTAGAGAGAGAACACACACACACACAGTGAGAGGAGTTTCACTATGTAATATCTCACCCCGTCAAGCTGCATTGACCAGATAACTCAGGCGAAAGGATCAAAATGACGATATTTATTTATTTTCGAAAGTCAAAGCTGGATCACAACACAGAATTTTAAGGTTACAAATAATGCCTCTGTGTGTGGTAGAGTTTTTAAATCCCCTAAGTCCCGGATTTTGTTGGAATCGTAAGTCAGGGAGAAGGACCATATAGCGAGGTATATGGTGGGTGAACGGGGGGGGGGGTTCAGGGTGAGGGGGGATCAGGGTGAGGGGGGGTCAGGGTGAGGGGGGGTCAGGGTGAGGGGGGGTCAGGGTGAGTGGGAGGTCAGGGTGAGTAGGAGGTTAGGGTGAGTAGGCGGTCAGGGTGAGTAGGAGGTCAGGGTGAGGGGAGGTCAGGGTGAGTGGGAGGTCAGGGTGAGTAGGAGGTCAGGGTGAGTAGGAGGTCAGGGTGAGTAGGAGGTCAGGGTGAGTAGGAGGTCAGGGTGAGGGGAGGTCAGGGTGAGAGGAGGTCAGGGTGAAGGGTGTGAAGGCAGGGGTGAGTGTGAGGGGGGGTCAGGGTCGGGAGATGACACACTTAGAGCGGCTTAAATCCTTCCCATTATTTAATATTCTTGAGGCTGTTTCGGTAGTTACTTTCCACCTGTCGACACACACACACACACACACACACACACACACACACACACGTAACTTCTATATCTAAGTTTACTCAGCTGTTTCGTAATGTCCAGCAGTTGGTCTGTTTAATATCTTCTTAATGCTTTCCTATCAGCACAGGTCTTCAACACTCGTCTGTGTACTAACTTCCTTCCTTCCCTCACCCCCCCTCCTTCTCTCACCCCCACCTCCTTCTCTCACCGACCATATACCCCCTAACATGCCTTCCTCCTCCCCCCTCAGTCACCTCCCTCCCATTTACCCCTCTCACTTAAGCCCTTGTATTATTCTGCTTCACGTCCGTTCTGTCCTTACATCCGGCCCATATCTTAGTTTCCCACCTCACTGCCAGAACCGCTTCCTACTGTAAACTAAACTATTGTGTATAACTGTTTTTATTTTATTATATTATTGCTTATTTTCTCCACTTCACAATTTATATAAGATAATGTCAGGAGTTTGTATTGTTTGCATCGGTCCTGTTGTTTATTTAGTCATGTTTTAATCCCAAGGAGTTTTTTTCTCTTTAATACACTCAACTACAACTGTGATGACTTCCCTCTGAGCGCGGCCACGTACCTGCCTCTAATTACCGTCTTAGTTATGGAGATGTCCACTCTTTTATCACGACTAAGATTGGATTATTCTTTCCTTATTCTCTAACATGAAATAGTCTTATATTCAGCATCGACCTCCTCATGTTCATGTTCTTCTATTGTGTTTTATTACATCGTCATCTTTCCCTCGTTCACACTCCATCATCCTTAATAAATTATTCTCCCCGTAGTCTCAGCATCACAGCACCACCTCACTCCACCAATATCGTATTTTCCATTCCCTACCTTTATCAGCCGGGTAGAGAGAATATGTTACCTTGACGTAACAAAATTGAACCATCACTAGAAGCGCTGACCCTCTATCCTCCTCCTCCCTCCCTTGACCTAAACCTAAATCGATAGAGCTCGTCAACTCATGTATGAAGTCTGGTAATAACGCGCCCGATAGAACTTTAGTTATTATTCCGAAACCATTTATCTCCTGACACTTGGACGGACGGACGGACACTATCCTCACTGTATCCGACTGAACCTTTTTAGGTCATGGGGGATAAAAGTAACGAGAGTTTTACTGTACTGTTAATTCAGTTTTACGGGTTGTAAACATTGCTGGCTCCTCTCCTCTCCTCTACCAGATACAAAACAAGTCGAAACCTAATTGTACGAGGGACAGACTTTGTTCCCTCATAACACAATGATTTCATACAATGCTGGAACACATGTTCTTTATTGGAGACAAAATAAAAGCGATTTTTTTAATATATACTTTACAAGATCATAGAGGAACGTCACTTCAGTATGTTGTGTGGTGTTTGTGTTCACTTTCAGTTGACTTGTTAACATGATAAAAAATAAATTGAATAACATTTTGATATACTGTTGAATAATATGATATGAATGAACTGTACATACAAGTAGAAGTAAATGGCCTCCTATAATCTAACATATAATACTTCTGAGTTTGGTTAGGTTAGGTTAGGTTAGGTTAGGTTAATGTTCAGACACTATTTTGCTTTTTTCTAAACAAAAACCTCATTCCACAAACCCACCACTCACTCCCCATACTCCACTACACAACCACCCCACTCACGCCCCCACTCCACTACACCCCCCCCCCCCCACTCACTGCCTAACACTTCACACTACACTTACTCAACCCATAACAGAGTTTTTATTGCAGTTATTGTTGTCGTGAACATAATTGTGGGTAATATATCCCAGACAACCACTTAAAAGCAGAAACAAATGGGTGAAGTCAATAGTCCCCTTAGTGATGGGTGTAAAGGGGAGGTAAGGGGTGTAAAGGGGAGGTGAGGGGTAAATCTAATGGTCGATGGCGCTATGTCTTCCGTCAGCTGGTAATGGTCTCTGATGACTAAGCAGTGAAGTGACACACGAGGAGGATTTCTCAGAAGTATGTGTGTGTGTGTAAGTATATGCCAGTACTCGAATCTATATATATATTTGTGAACATTCATGGTTGTATACATATGAGTTAAAAACATGATTACATTTACGAAGAATTCAAATGTATATGAAAACAAACGAAAAGGCAACAAAAGCTCTCTATCTTGCCTCCCTCCGTCAGCTCGTATAGCAGTGCGACAGTTGACAGCGGTGATGACATAAGATCCTAATGACAGGTGTTAACTGTGACCTACGTCCCCCACACGCCCACACGCTGACAAACTGTATTAACAAGATATTTACAGCCTCATAAACACATACTAAGAGGGGTAGCATGTGCCGGATGACGATAAGCGTCTCAATTGCTCCACTGAACGCAACACCTGACTCCTGGTTGACTCTGCTGACGAACCATGTGGTGTGCTGATGCTGTGTGACTGGTGCAATAGGTTAGGTTAGGTTAGGTTAGGTTAGGTGTAACAGGTCTATTGTAGTGTGGTAAGAGACAGCACAGTTAACAATCCACGATTTAAACAACACAACTTTACCAAAATACGTGAGGTGAGCGAGTCAGGAGCAGCAAGACTCAGGCAACAGGGCAGAGTGGTATAGTCTTGCATGGGTAACTTCTTTATTGCAAGATTTATGAGGTGACGTTCAAGGAGAGTGACCCAAGAACTTCTCCAAGACAGAGGTGTGTGACGTGCCAAGTGTGTGTGTGTAGACGTGCTAGTCCAAGGAAATTAGGATCCTGTGAACACTATTGCTCAGACAAACTTAACCTAACTTAACCTAATCTAACCAATAAGAGTTGAAAATTAGGTCGAAAATCAGTATCTTTCTTCATTATTGTAGTGAGTTATGGCGTCTTGGGCATTACTGAGAAGAGCCTTAGGATTTTAACCATCTCTTGAAGGTTTTGATCACAGACAAGGTAATAAAAAATAAATAAAAAATAATAATAATAATAATAATAACAACAAAAATAATACCATTAATGTTAATAACAAATACGAAGCAAATATTAAGAAACGAAAAGATAAAAATATGATAATAAAAAGAGTAAAAACCTTGAGGGAGAAGATAGACAAAAAAGAGGAATACGAGAGAAGAAAGAAGGAAACGTTTGACTCACGGATTGGGAGGGACAAAACTCACTATAAAAACAGAGATTTGCTTACCTTGGGTCAGTGACAACATAACTCTCACGGCACCAGACAGCAGCTCCGCCAGAAAATCTATATTACTTCTCAACCAACGCTTCTCCTGTCATGTCAGAGTGAAGTGACACCAAAGATCTGACACGTGACACACCACAGCTCTGCCACGTGACCCACCACAGCTTTGATAAATAATACACCACATTAACAAGCGACACGACACAGTGTAGCTCTGACTAGTGACACCAAAACCCTGACACATGACACCACAGCCCTGGCACGTGACACACCATGGTACAGCCGTGTGACACATTTGAGCGTTTAAGAGCTATATCCCGAATGATTGCTTTATTAAGTATAAATATTTCCCCAAAAATGCGTGTATAATGAAATGCTTCCCCTAAATAGTACACCCTCAAGTAATTCATTGTAGAGTCACTCTTAGAATAACAAATTATAGAATAATTCCCTAAAATTATAGATTACAGAATGCTTCCCTAAAACAACACAATGTATATAAATTTTGTCCTAAAATATACTGTGTAAAATATTCCCTTTTAAAAAGTACACAATATTCAATTCTTCCCTAACATAAAAAAAAAGTGATTATTCGAACATTATCCCTAAAAAAATACACATTTGACCACTTTCCCAAAACAATACAAATATATATAAATTCCCTTAAAGAAAACACAGCATATAAAATTTCCTTAAAAGTCTACCACATTCACTATTTCCCTTAAATACACACTACACCCATGACCTTAAATACTCTAATACTTTATCATGAACTCAAAGCTGAATCTCTCCTGCATGTCAACAGTAGGAATCAGGCATTAGCATCCACTCGGCCAGCTAATGTCCACTGCGATCGATGTTTACATAAACTAACTCCGATTTCCAATGACTGAGCTTACAACGTGACTCCACCGCGGTAATGCGAGAGAGTATTTAAGAGCTGGAGAGAGAGAGAGAGAGAGAGAGAGAGAGAGAGAGAGAGACTACTTGCAAGCACCATTTACGTCACACTAACAGACCATCACAACACAACATGAGGACGCGGCCAAAACACACAAGACCATCAACAAAGGATGAGAAAAAATATATATATATGGTAAAATGACACTTTTTTTCTTACATGTGAAGTGACCTGGATTTTGCCCCACGTTGGATATACTGTATATCTGTGGATGGATGGACACACACACCCATTCACCCATCTTCACCTGCCACCGCACTCATTTCCGGGTAGACTAATTTCTTTGACGCACATCAAACATCTCCGATAAGACCTGTAACATTTATAAACAATATATCTCCTTTATATCAACTCAAGTCACGAAGCATTATACCTGACTCTCCTCAACTAACTGATAATATATAAACTACCAACCAATGCATATTTAACGACTGACTTTTACAGCAAACGATAATATTTCATATTTTTTAGGCGTAATGTGGATGGTGGTGTGCGTGAAAGGCCACCCGTCTAATATTTAAAGGAAGGGGGTAGACAAATGGACACGGGGCTTGTGCAGGTTGAGATGACAAACACCAAGAGGAAGTATGTGTGTGTATGTGTGTGTATGTGTGTGTGTGTGTGTGTGTGTGTGTGTGTGCCGGGGGGGGGGGGGGGATATGGGTTTGTATATATTTCTAGAATAAATATATACAATACATATATTTCCTTTTTTCCTTCGTATATCAACAGAAACATTCTTATAGTTTAAATTACATAAAGAAATAACATAATTGGATTCCTTCTATCAATACAGAGTTTATATAGCAGAACCCCACTCAAATATAATACAAAATGATTCCTGATATCACAGTACGGGGTCGAGCCAAGGCATAAAAAAAGCATTGGTATTTTTTAAGCGTTGCGTCTCTGATTTTACAATATAAAACAGAATTTGTCTCCATTTTGGGAAGAGCATCAACAGACAAGTTAATTTTGTTGACGTAATTCATACTCTCTCTCTCTCTCTCTCTCTCTCTCTCTCTCTCTCTCTCTCTCTCTCTCTCTCTCTCTCTCTCTCAGTTTTACAGTTATTTAACTAAAAAAAATTATCATTTCATTCAACTATTATTTTATTTTATTTTATTTTATTTTATTTTTTTTGTTCTTTCGACATAATTACCGACAGGAGTCACAGTGGCTTAATTAAAATCGAGGAACCTAATTGGCCACAGGACAGGGCAGGGTGAGAGAGGTATATTTCCCTTGAGGAGAGACACAAGCTGGTCCACTATCCTCACTCCATATGTTAATGGCCGGAGTGTGTGTCTTCTTGCATGTTCTTCTGTCTATGTAATTGTTATGCTTAAGAAGAAAAAATAGTTGTGTTCTTGTTTTGTAGTGTTTAATGCATTGTATACATCAAAGAGAGACAGAGACACTAAGTGAGGTAATGTATATAGAAAAAGGCAACCACGAGAGAGAGAGAGAGAGAGAGAGAGAGAGAGAGAGAGGGAGAGAGAGAGAGAGAGTACCCAGGTGAAAGATGAGAGAAGTTCGACCTCCCGAGCTCACCAGACGCATCACTTGAGAACACTGGTGACCTGCTGTTGCTGGCGGTGTTCCCCTGTGGTGGCCAGAGTGCATCAAGGCGCGTGTGTCAGCTCCTTCACTTTTGTCTATGTTCAGTTAACCTGGTGCTCGTTTCTTCTGATCTGACTGATGTGTTTTATAATTTTTTTCCGCCTCGTGGGGATTTTTTTTTCAAGAATGGTCAGATTGTGTTCCATTCCTAAGGTATTTCCTGATATATATATATATATGTGTGTGTGTGTGTGTGTGTGTGTGTGTGTGTTAATAATAATAATAATCGGTTTATTAATAGAGTTGCAGCCGGTGGCCGTGTGTGTGTGTGTTTTACACCGGTTACAGTTCGCTGTATCGCTATTAAACTTGTGACATATTACTACATTATTTTTAACGCTTGATACTTTAGTGTAGCTGCCAGCGTTTAGTGATGCTGAACCGCCGCCAGGCGTTTGACACGCTAAACACGTGACGTTTGTTCCACTTAACTTGGGAGTGTGACACACAGGCGTAACAACACTTGGATCCGTGAGAAACAATGTTTCTGAGAACGAAACACCTCTGCCTCGCTGCTACTAAATGACGTCTGATTACACCGCTGTCAGGCTTTGGACTTTGATGCGCCGCTTCCTGGTTAGTCAATTTACTGTGCCACTGCCTGACGTATAACTCGCTGCTGCACCACTGTCACACTTTACACACTTGATCACACTGATGCTTGACGTGCAGCACTTTTCTGTCGTTCTGCGAGACACCTGACACATATTGTTATGCTTCTAACAGGTATTTGACATTTTGTCGCACCTCACTTGCACTATTGATGTCAGATCTCTCTCACTCACGATGTCCCGCTAAGATAATTGTATTAGATGTCAATAATACTGTCACACAGAAGAATTCATCACAATATCAGCAAACGACGTGCTTCAACATGCTGGGGACTGTCAGTTCTGCCTGAGATGTACAATATTTGCCGCATTACCATAATTCGTGGAATATTTTCGCTACGCTGCCGCCAAACACTTGAACTCTTGTCCTCAAAAATAGTAACCCAGTTAGAGTAGAGTTTCAGGTCAATTTAGACGCTTAAGGTAAGGGTCGTGGCGGCCTACTGGCTCCTAATGTTCTCACCCTTAGTTTACCCAGCTGTAAATAAACACCTTCCTTTACAGTTGGGGGAGTGAATGTGGTTGAGTGTAGTGCCGCCAGGCTTATGGGTTCCACTTTCGTTTTCAGTTTAAGTTAGACGCAACCTAGGCTATGATCTTCGTATCGCTGCTTAAGTCACCTAGACCCACTCTCTTCCCGACACTCACGAGAAAGTAGGAAACATCTCCGAACATCCCAGTCTAACACAAGACTGTTCAGGTGTCTCCTACCTGATATTTGACCACCTCACTGCCACCCTACACACACTTTACCACTTGGATTTCAGTTTTATGTCAACTTAGGTGTCTCCCCCCTCTCTTCCACAGTCACCATGCAATAATGAATGCTGCACTGTTGCCATACATTACATTACACTTCACTACACAGCTTCAAGGCGCATTACACTTCACCACACAGCTGTAGCACTTCACCAACAGCTGTACCACTTCACCACACAGCTCACAGATAAGGGCCACTTCACCGGACACAGCCAGGCAGAATACACTACAATGATTCGTCGCCGGAAGGAGGACATTTGGCAGCATCGTTGGCTAATTTTTCGTACCGTGACTTATCCTGGCAGCCGCATGAGAGAGAGAGACAGTGTTTTGTTTTACGTGTTTCAGTCGCCGGAGTTATTAAGTAACGTTCATTAGGTCTTTATACTCTACAACCAACAGTTTTTGATAGTTCAGAGCCATCGCTTACGTGTTTAATAAATGCGAAAGACTTTATTATTTACGTTTATATTATTTTGGTATTAATACTTCAAGTTTTCTGAGTTAATGTTTATTTTTTAGTCATGTTCCTCTATGAGCCAATGACAAGTGACTTACAAAATGTTTCAAATTACTGGTGATTTAGTATCTCTCGACCAGGTGCTCGTACACAACCATTGTTAACAGAGAGACGAATTTATGCTTTCAGTGTGTTTACTAACCTAACCTAACCTACCTTAACCATAGCTACAAAGTCTTGCCTCTTATTCAGTTCCCATGCAGCAAAGGTGTGTAATTTCCCATCACTGTGTTGTGGGGAGAGTGAGCTGTGGGGAGAATGAGC
The DNA here is from genome assembly GCA_958450375.1 of Homarus gammarus. Classification (NCBI taxonomy): domain Eukaryota; kingdom Metazoa; phylum Arthropoda; class Malacostraca; order Decapoda; family Nephropidae; genus Homarus; species Homarus gammarus. The sequence continues at coordinate 1,435,988 of CAUDMG010000485.1, read as the reverse complement.
TGTGGGGAGAGTGAGCTATAGGAGTGAGCTATAGGAAAGATTGAGCTGTGGGGAGAGAGAGAGCTGTGGGGAGAGTGAGCTGTGGGAAAATGAGCTGTGGGGAGAATGAGCAGTGGAGAGAGTGGGCTATAGGAAAGAGTGAGCTGTGGGGAGAGTGAGCTGTGGTGAAGCGGAGAGCACCATCTTGACTGTGGGCAGCGTGACACTGATATCGTTGTGGGCGACACATTGTTTAGGTCTATTTTAGTAACTATTTTAACACTGAAGCTTTGTTAATTAATTTATAAATATCATTCATCAATTTATGTTTGCCACGGTGATTAATATTAACGTTAAATTAATTGTTAGTGTTTTCTCTCTAAAGGTTAAGTGGTTAGGTTAGGTTAGGTTAGATTAGGTTAGGTTAGGTTAGATTAGGTTAGGTTAGGTTAGGTTAGGTTAGATTAGGTTAGATTAGATTAGGTTGTTTATAATGGAGTGTTATCGACATGATGCGTTTCCTTTGTTTAATGACCCTTATGGCGAGAACAATATTTACCATTAATCTACAAACACAAAAATCATTATATTTTCGGCTTAAGTCACAATACTATCTTATATCAAAATACAAAAGCATAGCCATTTTTTTATATAACCAACACCTAGACAGACAGACAGACATAGAAAATACTTAAACATTACCAAAACATTTTTCTCAGGCTTTGCTATACGTAAGCTGGAGACCATCCTAGGAAAAGATACCACAAAATTCTCAACCCCTCTCCGTGTTGTTCTTATCCATTATATATGTACCAGCACGCTCGCAGTACATCCTGGGGAAAACAAAACACACACTTCTGGGAACGGGTGGGGGGAAGTTGGGGGGGGGGAGAGGTTAGGGGGGTTGGGGGAGGTTAGGGGGGGGAGGTTGAGGGGGAGGGAGAGAGGAGTTGAGGGGAGGGGGGGGAGGAAACACTTTTATTTTATCCCAGGATGAAGGAATCGCAGGTAAAACTCCCACAATTCTAAGGTCATTTATCCTACTTGGAATTTTACGCCTTTCTTGCAGTCCACGAAGGTTGGCCATTTCTCTCTCTCACTCTCAGAACTCAACAAATCTTAAATAAACAGTTTTACTTAATAATTACGACCCCAGATGTAAACATGCCAGGTACTGGAAACGGGGTGGCGTTGAGGTAAGTGTGTGTGTGTGTGTGTGTGTGTGTGTTTGTTTATATCTGAATGTATATTTTTGTCTGTATATATATTTGTGTGTTTGTCTAAGTCTGCATAATACCAAAAATATCTTTCCATAACTATATAAGTAAAGACGAATCTCAACGAATCATCAAACGACCTCATATAAAACACATATCCTTATTTTGCAAAATTTACCCCAAAACACACAGACATATAATCTACAGAAGGGAGTAGTTTACACTGTATTTTGCTTCATTATTTAGACCGTAAGCTGTAGGAACTCTCTGTAGAAGTTGACACAGGCTGTAATTTTTATCCTGAGTGTATAAATGTCAGCATATATATCCTTAGACTGTGTTGATTATACGGCTAATGTGCTGCTTACTATCTTCCTGTTCCTCCACTCTCTCTCTCTCTCTCTCTCTCTTGTTATCGTCTTTTCTGATCTCTCCAAATAATTTCCTTTTTCTTCTCTCATTTAGTCTCTTTCTCTCTTTTTTCTTCTCCACCATATGTTTAGTATTGTCTCTCGCCCTTCCTTTATCCCTTCCTTTCTCTATACATGTCTTTCTTTCCTCCCAATTGTTCTTCCTTTCCACCCCTCCCCCCTCTCCTCCTCTCCCACTCTCCTCCACTTCTTCCTTCTCCTCTCTTCAACTCTCCCTTCCTCACCCCCCTTAATCTCCACCCCTTCCTTCCTTCCTCTCTCCCTTTCCACCACCCTTCCCTTCCTCTGTACACACCCTTCACCCTTCTCATCCTTTGTTCACTACCTCTCGTATCCCTTAATTAAAGCCACAATCTAACACAGAATATAAACAGTATTTACTCTTCATATAAATATGGGTCAGGTAACCTCTCTTTCACCCTATACCTCTCGTCAGCGCCTTTACTGTGTGTGTGTGTGTGTGTGTGTGTGTTATTTTAAGGTAACATATGGGGTCTCTATATTAACTACATCACCATGTGTATGAATCTGACTTTGGATACATTTCCTTTACTTCAAAAGACCTCGATATGTTGATAATAATAATAATAATAATAATGATAATAATAATAATAATAACAACAAGAACGACAACATCACAATAATATAACAAGAAAACAGACAACTATGGCATCTTCTATATTAAGACAGCCACGATATGTACAGGTACTTGTGTGGAAAGGTAATTATAACAAGTGAATAATCTCTCTTTCTCTCTCTATATCTCTGTGTGTGTCTGTCTCTCTTTTTCTCTCTATCTCACTCTATGAAAAAATGTAAAAGTCACAACAGCGGCGAGACAATTTTATCTTCACGTTGGAATGAGCAAACATTTGCATGAAGCGGCTCCTCCCCCTCCCCTCTAAAAGTAAACATTAACTTTTGCTTTTTTCTCTCATTTTTTGTGAGAGTTTCCACTTAAGATTGTTTTGTATGAACTTTGGAAAGTTGCGAAAAATCCGAGATTATCGTTTGTTTGTTAAGCCGTAAGGATTTGTACCGGGATACTTTTAGATCAGGTTTATTACTGAACTATGGCATTGAGGTATATGACTACATACATTTATTGGTTTACTGCTATTGCTTTTTTGTCACTTGGAATCGAGTAGTTAACCATTGCCAATCTTGCGACTGCATGGTTTTTATGTTGAAATTCCCTGTTAAATGACATTACCCCCCCCCCCCCCCCCTTTGTTATTATATATCATATTGTTATCACTCGTGTTAATCGCATGCTGTGGCTGTATATTTTCAGCTTTTTGGACTGCCATGCTTTTTCATTAAACCGTTAATTACTATTATTATTATTACACACGCACACACTCACGCACACACACACACACGGAGAGACAGAAGGACTTAGAAAGTGCAAGTCATTACCATGTCAGAGCTACTCTACATAATGGAGATTCTCGGGTCCAGTCCCGTGATAGTCTTCATGAGAGAACTCCAGCAGCCAGCGTCTGCCAACCCAAGTGCTGCTTCCTCACCACTCCTGCCAGCCAAGAGATTGCACGGGTGGCTAAGCAGCAGCTGCAACGCATCCAAATATCGGGACAACGATGAAAAGTAAATTTTTGCCCCGAGAAGCCACACGCGATAATGGTATCAGTGCGGTTGACGCTGTTCTCTCCTGTTGGCATAAACTTCTCAACCTGGGTAGAGACTCACCAAGGTTCTCTACGTAAGTGTATGGGTGTGACGTCCTAAGCTGTCCGTTGTAAGGCAATAGGAGTTACTCTCGGCCTTCAGCTACGAGAGTTCGGGTCTAGGATAAGAGAACATGGAAGTTATTGATCGTTACAAGGGAAGACACGTCACCTCCCGTATATATAGATATTCCCTGACACCACAATGACAACTCTTGAACGTCTAGCAAAACTTAACCTAGTTTAGATTAACCTGATATCAAGTACCAATAGCCTAACTTAACCCTACCTACTCCTAAACTTAACCTGACCTGAACTAACCTAACCTAAGCTGATCTGAAGTGCCTCTAGTCTCAGCTTAAACTGGCACTTCTTATACTAACTTAACTTTATCAACCCCCCCCCCCTAACCTAACCCAACCCAAACCTGACAACTCCCGAGAGAGACTAACTTAATCAAACCCACTCCTGATTTAACCTATGTTAATCTAACGTATCATGCCTTTAATATAATATAACCTTACTTAACCTTAACCTAACCGAACTAAACCAGCAACTCTACCAAGAACATCGAAACCTGAAAATTAAATGGTGTATATACTGAAGTAGTCAACCTTTACGTGACCATCAAGTGTTGGTTATTTTTCGTAGTAGATTAGACAGGCTACATGTGCTGGTGTCATTAAAGTGCGGTAAAGACAAAGGACAACAGGAGGAGGCGGGTGAGTGTCTCCTGGCGTAGCTTCCATTAGTGTGAACTCTGCGGGTGAGGTAAAACACCAGTCGTTGCTGAGTGAGTGCTCGTGCTGACAGTTTTTGTGGTACTGCCCAGACAGGTGTTCAATGCCTGTATAGAGGTTAAAGCCCCTTACTGAGCACGCACGCACGCAAGTATATTTTCAGCCACCGGCTGCAACTCTATTAATAAACCGTTTATTATTATTATTATTACACACACCATCCTTGATCACTGAAGGGTCAAGACGTACCTGGCGCTCCTCTGGGAGCAGCTAGGTCAACTGTTATGTTGGGCCATACCAACTCCCTCCCCTGAACCCTCCTCCCCACCGGAATATCAACAAGTTCTCGCCAAAAGTTACTATTTCATTTAGGAAAGAATGGAACCAGTGTTGAATTGTGGTGAACAGTGTTAAAGTCAGTGAAAACAACTCAACAGTAACAGCTGAGTCTTACCCAAGCTAACCTTCACACAGTGAGGTCCCAGGTACCCAGTGATAACTGCCCCTGAGACTCAACAACACCAGCTATGTGTTAATCCGTCCACGATAGGGAGGCCTGGGACCACACCTCACCCACCTGAGTGAGTGAGGTCCTGTGACACCAGACCACGTGGTGTCCCCATAATGCTACGACACCACGTAGTGAATGAGTTGCTACAGCAACATGTGAGGTTCCTCATAACACCATCCGTGAGGGAATTACTACACCACGTGAGGGTCCTCATAACACCATCTGTGAGAGAATTACTACACCACGTCAGTTCCCTCATAACACCATCTGTGAGGGAATTACTACACCACGTGATGCCCCTCATAACACCATCTGTGAGAGAATTATTACAACACGTCAGGCTCCTCACAACACCATCTGGGAGGGAGTTACTACACTATGTGTCTGCTGTTCAACACCTCAGCACACATGATCAACGTGACCTCCACTGTAAACATTAATCTGTAAGCTCACTGTATGTTCCTTTACCTTTTTCTGAAGAAGGCTGTTGTTAAACCACCAATGTATGAAATAAGTCATTTATGCCCAATGTATACTTTGAGCCTTCGGGCTGCAGAACTTTTTCAATAAACAGTTAATTATTATTATTATTATTATTAGTATTATTATTATTATTATCATTATTATTATTACAAATACACACACAGTCTGGCGGTAGTGCAAAAAGTGTCACACGTCTGGCAGCGATGGTCGACACAGGATAATCCTCGCCCGTCCGCTGGTCATTAATCGAGCTTTCCTCAAGTTCAACAAATGGTTGTTAGTTTGTGATCGGATATTCCACCTTCAGGGAGGACCGCCTCACTGAGGTTCTTTTGGGCACGAGCTAGAGGTGTGTGTGTGTATATATACATATATATACATATATATATATATATATATATATATATATATATATATATATATATATATATATATATATATATACATACACATATACATATATATATATATATATATATATATATATATATATATATATTATATATATTTATATATATATATATATATATATATATATATATATATATACACATATACATATATATAATATATATATAATATATATATATATATATATATATACACATATACATATATATATATATATATATATATAATATATATATATATATATATATATATATATATATATATATATATATATATATACAGGGATACCTGGTAGTCTCTCCCCCAATCTCCCAGGTCCATCTCGCTTCACTCTGACACTCATCCCAGCGGACTCCTCCATCACGGTATTGTTTACTCAGCTCCAACACCGACACAGAGAGTCACTCCCACACCGGCTGAACACCACACGACGTCGGTCCCGTGAGCAAAATTCAATTATCATACAGACCACATTTCACCCGGCAGCTCTGCTCACTCTCCCGTGTATTGTATTATAGCAAATTAGAGTCTGGCCAAAACTGATGCAAAATGTTCCTTTCATTTCTTTAGTTGTTATAATAATGAATTGTGACGGTGATATTATGGCGAATTTATTATAATTATATTAAAGTGGTCAGCCGTGTAAACCTTTGATAAAGCTCTTTTATATATCCTCAATACTCGAGGGAATACCTGCATATATATATATATATATATATATATATATATATATATATATATATATATATATATATATATATATATATATATATATATATATATTTATATATATATATATATATATATGCTGATAACCACAAGGAAAGAAGAAAGCACGAAGTTCCCAAGCGCTTTCGTGTAATTCACATCTTCAGGGGTGAGTACAGACTAGAGAGAGTAATACAAATCAAGGTGTATATATACAGAGGAGGGTGAGACCAGGTCCACAATGGTCAGGTATTAGGTAATGACCCTACTAATCTTTAAATAGCACACAACGGTTGGTGGTCAGGTCAGATGGTCAAGTGACCCGGCCTTCTCACCTGATCACAAATCTTCTTAATTAAAAAATTGTCCAGCTTGTACATGCCGTTACTCAAATTCATGTTGAATGCTTCGGTATGTTTAATAAGACTAGATTCTATGATGTTCCTACTATCAAAGATCTAGGGTATTTAAGGTTTGAGGTAACACTTTTAAGTTCAGTATTTATAGAAAACCAACTAATGTGTGTTCATACATTCATTATTATTCTGCCCACCATAATAAAGTCAAACAGTCAGTATTTTCAACAATGTTTTTACGTGCCTTGAGAATTTGCAGTCCGGAATTCATCGATGAGGAATACAAATATATATATATAATTTTGGCTCAAACCTTAAATACCCTAGATCTTTCATAGACAAATGCTTAAACATTACTAAGAAAACTTTTTATAGAACTGATCCCAAGCCCACCCATGACCATAAGAATATCTTAATATTACCATTTCACAAAAATTTCTCACACATTCCTGCACAGTTAAAAACCTGGAACGTCAATGTGGCATTTAAAAACTCATGCACTGTTAAACAAATGTTAATCAAGAACTCCCCCAACAATACAATTGGTTGCATTTATAAAGTTCCTTGCAAGGAATGTAATATGTTTTACTTAGGCCAGACAGGTAAAGATCTTGCAACTAGAATTAAACAACACAAATACAGTGTTAGGACAGGCCAGGAATCCAATGTTCTGTTTGTTCATTTGAGGGATAACAAGCATTGCATTGACTGGGATAATGCCTCCTCAATATTACCATGTAATTCAATTGATAGTAGGAACATATATATATATATATATATATATATATATATATAATATATATATATATATATATATATATATATATATATATAATATATATATATATATTAGCAATTATTTATTTTTTCCTGTTTGTGGGTGAAAGGATAATAAAAATAATTATAAAAGATGTATATGGATAGTTACATAGAAAACCTAACCTAACCCAAACCAACTTTTGGTATAATTTGGCTATCTTATGTGGGCAAATGACGTCTTAAATGAAACAGAGTAAATTCTACCATAAGTTGTAGCAATTAAGAGAAAACAATATCCTTATTTGGTAAAAACGTCCGTTGCTTTTCAAAGCTCAATCTGCGATACATACTAACATACATACATACATACATACATACATGCATGCATGCATACATGCATGCATCCAAAACCCTGGAATTACCATCCCTCAGTAACCACCACCACTAAGCACTAGCAAGGTTTGGCAGTGGACTACTGCACCATCCTCGTCATCGCCACCTCCTGCCACCGGCAGTCCCCCGCCCACCTCGCCGTTCCCCCACTACAACAAAATTCAGCCCATAAGAGCCCGCACCGATAGATATAAGAATAGCACCATCCCATCTATTGTTAAAATAATAAACAACTCCTGATTTATGTACTGTACAGCCCTGTAAATGTATTGAACGCATATCATTATGTCTAAATCACATGTAAGTTTGTATATTTTCAGCCACCGGCTGCAACTCCATTAATAAACCGTTTATTATTATTATTATTACAAGCATATATACATACATACATACATACATACATACATACACATGCATTACATTACATACCCAGAATACTTTCACAGGGTGATTTAGAGAAACAGTTTCATAACATTGGTGTTTATAACTTAATGTCACAGAGCGACAAACATACCAACAACATTAACTGACCTGACTAAAACTCTTCACTAGAAACGACAAGAACTAATACAGAGACCATTACCCTGAGAATGTTACTATGATTCACCGCGACAGTGTAGAGTCTGTAGAGGGTTGTATCCGACGTAGCTCCAGCGGGCAGCCACCAGACCCGCGGTAAAGCTGCTTCTGTGTGTGAGGACGGTATATAGTGGCTCTGCTTACCTGTACCCTGTACTGACCTCCTCACCACCTGAATGATTTATTAATTCCTAATGTGATCAACAACTTATGTATTTTTTAAACTTATGACTGGCCATGAACGTTTATGCATATCATTAAACTGCATACAAATGAACAGTTTCATAGAAATCCTAACCTAACTTACACGTCACGTAACCTAACCTAACCTATTGTGAAACGGCTACAAAATAAATCCCACCGTGAACTTTTTGCCCAACCTTTCGAAAATTATTTGCTCATGTAATTCAACCAGGATTTATTACCTTGGTAGAGGGATTTTTTTTTCAAGGATGATATTGTCAGGTGGGATTTTCTTCGGGGAATTTTTAACCAGTGGGATTTGTCTGTGGACCTCCCGTGAACACTCATTAGAGGTCAGCTATCTGTTCACACGCAGGGATCCCCACCGCACTGACATTTCCCACTAATAGGCTACACCTTGTCACCTCTAAAGCGTTGTGTATTGCGAGGATGAAGCCGAAACTTAATAACACGACGTCCACACTACAGTTTATTACAAAACAACAGCCATTTGGTGTTCTTGGAAAGCCCGAGGGACCATGGAAGGGGAGTAGACACAGGGAAATTAAGGGGACACAGCACGGAGCTCAAAGGTGAGACGATAGTGGTTTGGGTCCTTTGTGTACGTGTGTGTAGGAGAGACCATTTTTGTTTGTCTAGGGTCCCTGAGTTGACCTTTATACATAATATGGAAATTTTCACTTGGCTCAGGGGTGAGTGAACATAAACAAGAAGGTGACTCTGTAAACCTGTACAGTGTGTGGGCGGGGGTAAGCCTTGGCACGGGTGAATCTCAATATATATCAATTTAATTTCCCTGAATAGACAAAATTAGACTAAAACGTAAGAAATGCAATAATAGACGTAAGCTTGCCTCAGTAGGGGATAGGAGGCCTCGGGAAGCCTCAATAGTGGGATTGGAAGACGGATTTATAGTCACTGATTCTGTACGTCGTCGGGAGGAGACTGAACCCCAAGTTGCCTCGAGAAATATGCAAGAATTGTAAAAGCAAATGTACCTAGTCTCAGAAAGGTCAGCTGGGAGGACAGGAACAAGGAGCCACAGGAGAGTCTTAAGTTAAGACAGGATTACACCAAGGGTCAGCTTTAAGACCCATTCTTGTTTGGTGGTGGCCGAGGATGTGTTAGGTGAAGGAGCGTCGAGGGGCATCCACCACTAGCTTACCTCCTCTAACCTGCTCTCTGACGAATGATTTGGTGACCTCGATGTATTATTGGCATGATGGGAACACGAGCAACGACCCCACCCACCTACTGGTCCTATCATGTGTGAATTATTTAAAGAGTCGACCCACAGCTGTCAGTACGACCTTCTGACGTCACGTAGCATGGGCAAGGTGATATAAATGAATCATTCCCTGTGTTTTTTTTTGTTTTTTTATGTCTGAGTGTCTGTATAGATCTGAGTAAGTATTTGTCGATTATTTGTGAGGTGAAGAGTCCTGTGAGATGGGGTAGGGTGATAATGGAACCACAGACTTTGTAAATAATGAAGAGACGCTGAGGCTCTCTCTAGGGGACGCCTGAGTGGTACTGAAAGGAGGAAAGTAAGAGAAAGAAAATAAATCGAATAAATAACGGAAAAGATCATGAAGAAGAAAATAGGAAGTATATAGAAAGGGGAAATAGAAGAAAAAGAAGACACAGGGGAAAATACAAGAGGGGGAAACAGGGGTATGGAGAAGGTACAACACAGCAGAGAAATAAGGAAAACTACAGTCAAGAGGATTGTGAGACTGGCGGGGAGGGAAAAGTTTCACTGGATATTGTACAGCAGGACAGACAAGGTTGTTGACCCACGAGAGAGTGTATAGGCGAGGAGTCAGGCCGAGTAAAATAAGGATGTGTATGTGTGTATATTAGATCAGTACACACTCAGTCACTAATGGAGGCGGTGAGTAAAATAACTAACACGAAACGAAAGAAAAAATAAATGATAACAGAATAAAGAGAACTAATACGTATTGTGTTATATACTTTGACTTTACCTGAGTCACTTATATTAACAAACTTTTTCACTATACGAAACTATATAAACTTTATTGGATTACTTGAAGATTAACCTCCCAGTTCATTACGTCAGACAGAGAGAGAGAGAGAGAGAGAGAGAGAGAGAGAGAGAGAGAGAGAGAGAGAGAGAAGAACATCTCTAAAATAAAACACTCAGGGAAACATTTATGACCTGGCTTCTAGACCTAACAATGCCTTCAGAAATTAAAGCCAATCCACATTTAATATCCGCTAAAGACTCCATTCTACTCTAAACTTTTCAATCTCAAAAAAATTATGAATACTTATGAACACAATTGAATGTATGATTAGGCAGAATGGCATTGGATAGTGAATTCATGGAATTTGTAATGACACAGTGGAGCAAGTATTATAACTGGGGGGGGAGGGGGGGAAAGAGGGGAGGGGGGAAAAAGGGGAGGGGGGAAGGGGGGAGGGGGAAAGGGGGGGAAGGGGGGAGGGGGAAAGGGGGGGAGGCGGGAAGGGGGGGGGGGAAGGGGGAGGAAAGGGGAAGGGGTATACCAGGGCAAGAAGGAGAGCAATTAATATGTGTTCAGCTTCTTGGTATGAGGTATAAATTATTTATGGTAGTATTCTCCTGGCCAGGCTCCTGTGGGGCATTATTCATTTTTCACTGACGTTTAGAAACGCTATTCAACAGATTATGAAATGTTTTAATCATAATTTTTAGCAGCAAACGAGATACCGCTATATAAACACTTTCTATATAGTGTATGTGTGTATATATATGTGTGTGTGTGTGTGTGTGTGTGTGTGAGGGGTGTGCGTGTGTGTGCGTGTGTGTGTGTGCTTTTGTCGATCTGTATGTGCAAATCTGTCTACATTATTCTATTTTTGTATCTGTCTGTAACTTCATATTATTATATATCTAAGAAAACACATTAAATTACTTTCTCTTTTTACCTTATTGAGAAAAAAATAATCCCTTAACCTCCCTGACAGTGTCCACCAACCGGGTCACGGCACAATGGCTTTTAAAGATGGTGAAAACTGTAAATGACCAACATTTTTTTTAGTCTATTTTTCTCGCTGCTTCACACGACCGAAAATAAACGCAATTATTTGTCACAGAAGATATAATTGGGTCACCGGGAAAAAGAAGGAAGGAATTTTTTTTTTTTTTTTTTTGGTAAATAAGATGAAAAAAAAAATGGTTCCAAATTCGTGGCCCAGGGAGAGGTGAGAGAAGGAGGGAGGGATTGTGGGAGAGGTGGGAGAGAGGGAGGGAGGGAAGGAGGGATGGAAGGTTGTGACGTCACCCAGCAGTATCTAGCTTCATCAGTCCTTCCCTCTGGCTCCACATTATCAAAATTTACTTCCTTCCTTCTTTGCTCCCCTGATGGAAGGAGGGAGTAGAGACAGAGAGAGAATTTGAAGAAAGGAAGGAATGATGATGATGATGATGATGATGATGATGATGATGATGTCAGGAGATAGTAGATGGTGAGTGATGATAGGTAAGGAGAGAAATTTGAGAAGAGTGGACAGGTAGGAGTGGTAATTATGACCTAAGAACTAACAAGGTCAAGAGGTAGTTAGGTTATTGTCACTTGATGTATGTCTACGTATTTCTGTCTTTATAAACGTGTATGTGTGTGACTATTACTGTGTGTGTGTGTGTGTGTGTCTGTATTTGTGCTTGTCTGTGTTTGTGTCGATCTGTCTGTGTGTGTCTGTCTGTCTGTCTGCAAGTACAAAAAAATCACAAATATTCCGAAAAAAATATATAATTGGAGATTAATTATTTGTTAGTTTATCTTACGAGAAAACGAGCAACGCGAGGAGAGAGAGAGAGAGAGAGAGAGAGAGAGAGAGAGAGAGAGAGAGAGAGAGATCGACCGACCTTGGGCAAGTATCCAAATTGAGCTGGAAGACCTTGAGAGAGTATGCAGGTAGTGGAGAGGGAGAGAGTGGAGGTACAGTAGTGAGGGAGAGTAGGCAGGTAGTGAGGGAGAGTAGGCTGGTAGTGAGGGAGAGTAGGCAGGTAGTGAGGGAGAGTAGGCTGGTAGTGAGGGAGAGTAGGCAGGTAGTGGAGAGGGAGAGAGTGGAGGTACAGTAGTGAGGGAGAGTAGGCTGGTAGTGAGGGAGAGTAGGCTGGTAGTGAGGGAGAGTAGGCAGGTAGTGAGGGAGAGTAGGCAGGTAGTGAGGGAGAGTAGGCAGGTAGTGAGGGAGAGTAGGCAGGTAGTGAGGGAGAGTAGGCAGGTAGTGAGGGAGAGTAGGCAGGTAGTGAGGGAGAGTAGGCAGGTAGTGAGGGAGAGTAGGCTGGTAGTGAGGGAGAGTAGGCTGGTAGTGAGGGAGAGTAGGCTGGTAGTGAGGGAGAGTAGGCTGGTAGTGAGGGAGAGTAGGCTGGTAGTGAGGGAGAGTAGGCTGGTAGTGAGGGAGAGTAGGCAGGTAGTGAGGGAGAGTAGGCTGGTAGTGAGGGAGAGTAGGCTGGTAGTGAGGGAGAATAGGCTGGTAGTGAGGGAGAGTAGGCAGGTAGTGAGGGAGAGTAGGTAGGCAGTGAGGGAGAGTAGGCTGGTAGTGAGGGAGAGTGACAGAGGCCTTAGAAGAGTATGGAGTGGAATACCATGAAGACTGGGGTATAGGGGGAGAGAGAGAGAGAGAGAGAGAGAGAGAGAGAGAGAGAGAGAGAGAGAGAGTGAAGCGGGGAGGGAAGGAGGCATTAGGGAGTAAATTGGATAAAGAGAATATCATAGGGAGAACTTCACTCTTGGAAGATGGATATACTCCAGTAAAAATCCCGGTACATGAAACTCCAAGATGCAAGTTTGATGAGCGGAGGCGAGGCTGAGAGTCCAGGTGTGGGAGGGATGGTGAGGGAGTGTGGGAGGGATAGTGAGAGAGAGAGAGAGAGAGAGAGAGAGAGAGAGAGAGAGAGAGAGAAAGAGTACCTCACATCCTCTCGTTGGTGACGAACGACACTCTGTACCCCTGGGAGATCCTGCCTGACCTTGACCTACTTTATATGGCCACACTAGATAACCTTACAGCTGACCTTCCGTTAGCGGCTATAACATATACAGTCCCCTTCACTAGTGCGTTTACAGGGGCTCGTCATATAAACATTCCACGAATCATTATCACCGAGATATTTGATTTAATATTGTTTTAATTTGATTCCATAGTATGTTTACTATTGCGAGTTTCCTTCTGTCGAATGTAAACAAACACAGGTGTGATGAGCCCCTGTAAACGCACTAGTGAAGGGGACTGTACCATACTGTATATTAATATTTATAAGAGGTTTATGAAAAGATTTAGGTAGTGAATATTATTATGTACTTAATCTTATATAAGTTACTATGTAAGTTTTGCACTATCAATAAGTTGTTAGTAGAGGAACGCTAATTAAGGTACTCAGCTTCGCCCAGGTGGAGGGACAGGAGACAGTGCATGACCATCCTTTTGACCACACACCCACCCACCCACCCCCACACCCACACACCCACCCACCCACCCACACCCACACACCCACCCACCCACCCACACCCCCACACTTAAATTTTCAATAATTCCATGAATTTTCCCCAAAAAGATCAGACAAAAATTCTACTCAATAACCAGAATGAAACTAAATCATCTGGTTCATATATTTCTCTAATAAACCGACAAACAGACACAAGTACTAGAGATAAAGAGAAATAAAAGAGAGTACAAGATAAATGGATAAACGCAGATAAACAATGATAATGAAAGAAGAATGAAGTATAGAGTCTAAGAATAAAAGAAAATATTGCAGGTACAAAAATAGCCGTCACTTGCCCTCCCTCGTATGATTTGGTTGGAGTTATTTTACCAGTGGATTCTTTCTCCCAGGTCATCTCTCCCAGGTCATCTCTCCCAGGTCCTCTCTCCCAGGTCCTCTCACCCAGGTCATCTCTCCCAGGTCATCTCTCCCAGGTCATTACTCCAAACCTCTCTCTCTCTCTCTCATCATACCTTCTTCAGATGTCTCTCTATCTCTCTTTCTCATCATACCTCCAAACAGAGAATAAGAAAGAGAAAAATAAAACAAGATAGAAAAGAAAAAGAGAGAAAAAAAGAACGAATGAGAATAAAACAAAAGAGAATAGATAAATAGAAAAATAAACATTGAACGAAAGAGGGGAGAAGAGAGAGAACAGAGAAGGAAGGATAAAAATAAAATAAAGATTAAATACTGTAATTAGCAACATCCTGTGGTAGAGGTGAGATAATAGACAATAATAGACAACAAGGGAGTAAAGGAGAGTGAAAGAAAGAGATAGGAGAGAGGAAATAAACGAAAGAAATGGAGGAAAAGGCAGAAAGTAAAGAGAAAGAGGATAAAGAAAAATGATAAGGGATTAGCAAAAGAAGATTAAGGTGATAGAAGAGAAACAAGAGAATAAAGAGAGAAAGGAGAGAGGGAAATAACAAGGAATGACGAGAGAGAGAGAGAGAATAAAGATTGAGACAAAATGAAGGTTGGAAAGACATAAGAAAAGTGACAAAAGAAAGGAGAGAGGAAGAAGAAGAAGAGAGAGGAGAGAAGAGGTGGGAAAAGAAAGATGGAAGAAGGAGGGAAGATAATGAAAGAGAAATATGAGAGGTAGATGAAAAAAATTCGAATCAGGGAGGAGGGGGATGGGGGAGAGGGATAGAGGAGGTAGGTAGGAGGAGGAGAAAGAAAGGGGGAGAGAGGGGGAGGAGAAGGAGAGAGAGGAAGGAGGAGGAAGAGGAGGGAGGAGGAAGACGTGGGAGGGAGGGAGGTGTGTGGTGGGTCGCGCTTCACTCCTGGACTCTGCCTGGGTTGCTATTTAAGGGGATAGAGTGGCTGGTTGGTAGTGCACAGGCTAGGGGGGAGGGGGGATGGGGAGGGGGATGGGGAGGGGAGGGAAGGGGAGGGGAGGCAGGGAGGGGAGGGGAGGCAGGAAGGGGAGGGGGAGCCCGGGAGGGGGAGCCAGGGAGAGGGGGAGAGGTCGCCGGAGAGGGGGAGCCGGGGAGAGGAGAAGAGAGACGATAGGAGGGGGGTTGAAGAGAGGAAGGGAGAGGTGAGAAGGAGAGCTAGAGAGGAGGGGGGAGCGGGGAGGAGGAGAGGGCGAATGGGAGGAGAGTGGGAGTCACGGGGGGAGAAAGGGCAAGGGAAGGAAATATGAAGAAAGGGGTTGAGGGGGCAGAAGGGGGAAAGGGTATGGAATAGGAGAGGGGGGAGACATTAAGGGGGAGTAGGGGAAGGGGGGGCATGGGAGAGAAGATGCAAGGAAGCTGGAGGAAGGAGAGAGAGAGAGAGAGAGAGGAGGAAGAAAGATATGAGATACATTAAAAGAATAGGAGGAGGAAAGGAAAAGTGTCGATGGAACAGGAGGAAAGAGAGAGGGAAAATATAAGATGAGAGGGTGAAGGTAAAGAGAGAAGATGATAATCACGATGGAGAGAAAGGGATAAGGAGGAGGGAAAAGGAGGGAGAAGGAGGAAAGGGGAGGGAGAAGGAAGGAGAGGGATTATTATAGACAATGGAGAAAAGTAAGAATAAGAGTGAGAGGAAGAGGAAAAGAGAGGCAGACAGAGGTTAAAAGAAGGAGTCACAAGAAAGAGAAAGAAATAGTAAGCAAAAGAGATGGAAAGAGATGGAGAGAGACAGATAAAGAGACAGACAAACAGATATAGACAGACAAAACGAGAGACTCAGCATCTGGTGAAAGTTTCAATAGGAAAATCTACTCGATATATCTCTCTCTCTCTCTCTCTTTGAAGAAGTTTTGAGAGACAGTACCCCTTACGAGTGATACGAGACAGTTCCCCTCACGAGACAGGACCCCCCACGAGACAGTACCCCCCCCCCCCACGAGACAGTACCCCCCCACGAGACAGGACCCCCCACGAGACAGGACCCCCCACGAGACAGTTCCCCTCACGAGACAGTACCCCCCCCCACGAGACAGGACCCCCCACGAGACAGTACCCCTCCCCCCCTTCCCCCCACGAGACAGTACCCCCCCCCCACGAGACAGTACCCCCCCACGAGACAGGACCCCCCACGAGACAGGACCCCCCACGAGACAGTACCCCCCCACAAGACAGGACCCCCCACGAGACAGGACCCCCCACGAGACAGTACCCCCCCCCCCCCCACTTCCCCCCACGAGACAGGACCCCCCCACTTAGAGTCATTCTTAGTTCCCTGGAGCCGTTCACCACCATCGTCACCTTTCCTTTTACATAATAAATCAGAAGACTCAACTTTGACGACCTTACACACATCTCTTGTTTCTTCTAGTTTGGTTATCTGTTGTTTGTCTATTGTTTATGATATCATTTATAAGTTGTCTATTTTTTTTTTTTTTTGGTATCGTTATTTTTTTTTTTTTTTTCTCGTGCATTTGATTTTTCATTGGACAAGAGTCATGTGATTTTTGTTTTTCCTATTTCGTATGAGAGAGAGAGAGAGAGAGAGAGAGAGAGAGAGAGAGAAAGAGAGAGAGAGAGAGATGTATTTTATTTTTACCTTTCCAGATCTTCATGAGTAAGAAACAACTAACGAAATAAAAGAAAAACACACACAAAAAAAGAGAAAATTTGCAGATTTAATTTCCCGACGAAGGAACAACACCCAGGTAAATTAGCTCCTGGAATAATGAGTAAATATTACTTTTCTCAGGATGAAGAGTTCCTTAAAAGACATCAGATGGGAGAGGTCGTGCAGGCTGCTGGTACCGGAGTCTCACAGCAGTATCATCTCGGCCCAGCAGGAGCTAGGAGGAAGATGTCCGGTATTACTCACCGTTGTCCTCCTCCGCCTCAGTGTCCTCCTGGGGGCTGCCGAAAAACTCAAACCTCTTCTGACGACGGGAAGGACAAACCGAGAGAGGCCGGAGAGACCATAAATGGGAGGGGTATCCTGCTGGAGGGGGGGGGGGGGAGACATGCAACCAAGGGGAAGGGGAATTACAAGGGTGAAGGAGAGGCACAAGGGTGAAGGAGTGGCACAAGGGGAAGGGGAGGAACAAGGGAGAAGGAGAATACACAAAGTGCGAAGGAGAAAAGGAGAAACACAAGGGCGCAGGAGAAACACAAAGGGCGGGTGAGACACACAAGAACGCGGGTGTTAGCGCCCTTGAACAGCTGATAGATATTGCACATCGTCACAGCGCCCCGGGGAAACTGATAGATGTTGCAAGAGGTTGTGAAAACTTGAGGGAAACTGATAGATATTGAATGGGATCAATAGGAACGTCAGAACATCGGGGAGCTGTTGGATATTGCAGCCCACACGAGACACCTGGGAAGCAAAAATATTCTACAAATGTCAACTGGCATGTACAAACCCTCACCCTTCCCTTCCAAAAAACTAAATAAATAAATAAAAAATAAATTAAATATTGTCATTCTCTCGGTGTCTTTTGTGTAACAGATGTAATATTGGATATTTTTGGTGTCACCTTGTCAATATTATATACCAAAATATTCCTGGATTTTTTTGTGCGTGTTTTTATTTCCTGATTGCAGCCACAGAGAAGAACTTTTAATTGTCTTGGGTGAACCAGAATACCGATGAATGATATCAATTTGGATAGCTTTAAGGTGAAGAAACAACTTTTTTTTATTTATGGTAATCTTGGAGAAGTGAAATAGTAAAAAAAAAAAAAATAATAAGAATATTGTAAGACTCTTAACCTCGGGAACGTAACGGTAAATAGTTTGTTCGGCCTTTAAATCCTCCAGAGGGGAGATAAGAGGCGCCCCACAAGCTCCTGAAGGTACTGAAGGAGAGAAATACTACAATCAAATATTTCTTTTTACCGTCTTGGTCAGAGTGAGTTTGTAGCACTGTTCCCCCTCACGTTGAACCCCAATACACCAGCAAATGACCATTTCCAATAGAACTGTAAAGAATGTAGTGGAGTTAAGAAAGACTGTATTTATGACTTAGAGGAAGACGATGGTGAATAAACGTTCATACAGCACGTAGGGACTGGAGGATGGTTGGTAGAGAATGCTGGCTGCTAGAGGTCCGCCAGGAATGTGTTATCGCTCCTCTTAGTATATAAAAGTGCCCCGAAAATCTTTGCCAAAGTATGAGAAGTTTGCATGAAAGTTTGTACAAGATTGGCTTGGGAAAAGTTTGCCCAGAGTCCAAGTGAGCATTCCGGGGGGAGAAATACTCAGGATATAGAGTGAAGGTTAACTTAAATGTTCACATATCTGTTACCCGAGGCGTATATATTGCAATAGTCTCACCTGGTAATAAGTTTTTTCCAGGTGCCACAGGTGTGTCAGGTACTAGACGAAAGGATAAAGGAAAGATAAAAGTATGGATAGATGTTTAGTAATGTATAGAATTCCTCTTACTTAGAATAATACGTTCAATTTCATTTGGTAAAACGCCAGCGGCTTCTGTGTAATCAAGACAACACTCCTGGCAAGAAGGTAAGTTTAAGTAGTGTTTTCTCGGATGATGGAAACTGACAGCTACACCAGACAGCAGCAATAGACAACAACAGCATTAAGATCATTATAACAGAGTACCCATAGTCAGCAGCAGAAGTAAATATAGAATGACAGGAGTATTTCAACAACGACAGCAGATTATGCACACGGCTCCCGCAGACAGCAATAGACTTGAGTAGCATCAGACCACCGAGCCCACAGAGCGTCGTCAGTGGTCCAAACTTAACGAGGCGGAAAATGAGTTGAGGTGGTGACGAGGGACAAGGAGGAATGTGTTCTCACCTCAGTCATTACTCCGTCAAGCACCACCATCGAGCGTCAGTTGTATTTACATGTACACCACCTTCTCCACCCTCTACCACACCCCTCTACCACACCCCTCTACCACACCCCTCTACCTCTCCCAGCCATGGAATGTAGGGCAATCACTTGAAAAACGAAGGATATTAATCTAACATGTACTATAATACTCTATATACGGGGTGTTTTATAAAGTCCATGTGCATTTTTTTAAACTTGGAGAACTTTGTACACTTAAATGACAGAAACAAGGTGTAAATGATTCACAAAATGCAAATTGAATAATGTTTCAGAACTATAACTACATAAATTCTTAGTTTTCGACATACCCACGATCTTCCATGATGAATATTCATACAGGGAATAAGAGCAGTATAATGACGTAGACTTTATGTTACGTCTGATATTAGTTTTACCTTTTGAGAGAGAGAGAGAGAGAGAGAGAGAGAGAGAGAGAGAGAGCTGGGACACGTGCCTGGTGAGAACGTGGATGTGACAAAATGGAGAAGAGACATTTTATGATTGACTACTGCAGTTGAAAGGATTGCAGAAGAGGAGAGAGAAATGATTGTGATAAAAAATATGCAAAAAATACAATAGATACAGAATACAGAATGAACGGCGGGAATGACAAGAGAAGAATAAAAGAAAAACAAACATAGAAAATAGATAAAATAACAAGAGGAAATTTGGAGCTGAACAAAAGCATAGAAATGAAGATTTTAATTGGACTACGGGGACAAATTCAAATAAGAGTAGGAAATATAAATGGAATTCAAACTTGCAGCAAAAAAATAAATCTTGGGTTTTTCAATGGTACAAAATACAAAAAAAAAAAATACCTTGGATTTATTTTTATTCAGAATGTATTAGAAAATTTAAGTAGGAAAATAATACAAGGGAAAATATTATCTAAAACTTGAAACACTGAAGAGACAGAAAACGAAAAGTAAAATTTAATGGAAAGTCTTTATGATAGATTAAAGGTTTCACAAGAGGTCATAGAGGAATGTACTGTAGATAAGGGAAATCATATAGGTGAAATGGTTAGGTTAGGTTAGGTTAGGTTAGGTTACATCTCACAGCGAGCTAGTCAAAATGATATCCTTGTCAGTCAGTCAGTCAGTGAACTCTTTAGCAAAGTAGCCGGTAAGTCAGACAGTCAGTCAATAATGCTGTCAACTAGTCACTAAAGCAATCATTTAATTATTCATTCATTCAGTCACTCGGTTAATCAATAAGCTAGTCAGCCAGTCAATGAGTCAATAAGTCAGTCAACGAGTCAATAAGTCAGTCAGCGAGTCAATAAGCCAGTCAGTCAGCTAGTCAGTGAGTCAACAAGTCTGTCAGCTAGTCAGTGAGTCAATAAGTCAGTCATCTATTCAGTCGACAGTTTCTCAGGGTTTGATACTCTCAGAATTGACTGACTTCATTAAAACACAAAATGGCTGGAGGTGACAGACACATGGAAGCATTGTGGACGAACATTACTTGATGACCTCGATACAAACACTACCTGACAACGTTTCTGTGACCTAACGCAACTCAACGCAACCCAACGCAATCCAACCCAACCTAACCTAAACCAACCCAACCCAACCCAACCCAACCTAACCCAACCTA
Organism: Homarus gammarus; assembly: GCA_958450375.1. Lineage (NCBI taxonomy): Eukaryota > Metazoa > Arthropoda > Malacostraca > Decapoda > Nephropidae > Homarus > Homarus gammarus. The sequence continues at coordinate 1,415,166 of CAUDMG010000485.1, read as the reverse complement.
ACGCAAACCAACCAAGACAACCCAACCAAAACCAACGCAACCCAACCCAACCTAACCCAACCCAACCTAACCTAAACCAAACCAACCCAACCCAACCAAAACCAACCCAACCTAACCCAACCCAACCCAACCTAACCCAACCTAACGCAAACCAACCAAGACAACCCAGCCAAAACCAACGCAACCCAACCCAACCTAACCCAACCCAACCTAACCCAACCCAACCTAACCCAACCCAACCCAACCTAACCTAAACCAACCTAACCTAAACCAACCAAAACCAACCAAAACCAACCTAACTTAAACCAACCCAACCTAACCTAACCTAACCTAATGTGTTAATGTTTACATAATCGAAATACTGAACCACATATGCTTTAAGATAACACCATAGGATTATATAAACAGTTCAAGAGCGATGTTTAGACGTAAAAAAAATATTAATAAAAAAAAAATAAAAAATAAACTACATTTCAGGATTAAACAATTTTAACGAGGAGAAATGAAAAAAAAATAGGTAGATGGAGTTACAGGTGTTATATACGAGGACAAATGCTTAAAAAAAGGGAAAATATATGTTGGTTATTCTTCTCGTATATGTAATGTAATGACGCTTGGAATATAATGGAAAAAAAGACCTGAATACACTCTTCCTCAAACGAACTCAAGTGTGAGAATTAGAGAAGAGTGATTTGAAGAGGTTAAGAAAGGCTGAGGGAGTGTGAGAGTTGTGCAGGTGTGGCGCGGGAGTTGTGCAGGTGTGGCGTGAGAGTTGTGCAGGTGTGGCGCGAGAGTTGTGTAGGTGTGGCGCGAGAGTTATGCAGGTGTGGCGCGAGAGTTGTGCAGGTGTGGCGTGTGAGTAAAAATGTAAAAGTGTGTGTTGTGTTGTGGTGTGTGTATGTATGTGTGTTTATGAGTGCGTTTTTATGTGTGTGAGTCAGTGATTGAACGAGTATGTATGTGTGTATGCGTACATCACATAAATGACAACAAAGCCGTCATGCAGCTGTACATTCCACATCTATATTCTCTCACTTCTCTCACACCTCTCTCACTTCTCTCACACCTCTCTCACACCTCTCTCACTTCTTTCATTACAGAAAAATAAACTCCCACCCAGACAGGCTTATGGCGGGAACTGGAGCAACAAACAGATTATTCCGCCAATCATACACTAATATTTTTTTTAACACAACACTCGCCAGTTTTCACGGCTACACAACCTCAAAGGATCATTTTAATTAAAGACTAAATGCGTGTTATATTTTAAGTTATTTTTTTTTTGTTAAGTCTTTTTTTATGGTTATTCGTAAGACATTTTTATTTTCTCATTTCTAAGACTTTTTATTTTATTCAGGTGTAATGTTAGTGAAAGTGAGAGAAAGCCGAAGGTTGCTGCACCTCTCTCTCTCTCTCTCTCTCTCTCTCAATAATAATAATAATAATAACCTAACCACACACACTGAATCTTCCCTCCCTGTGCTAAATCTTCCCTCCCTGTGCTGAATCTTTCCTCCCTGTGCTGAATCTTCCCTCCCTGTGCTGAATCTTTCCTCCCTGTGCTGAATCTTTCCTCCCTGTGCTGAATCTTTCCTCCCTGTGCTGAATCTTCCCTCCCTGTGCTGAATCTTTCCTCCCTGTGCTAAATCTTCCCTCCCTGTGCTGAATCTTTCCTCCCTGTGCTGAATCTTCCCTCCCTGTGCTGAATCTTTCCTCCCTGTGCTGAATCTTCCCTAACCTAACCTAACCTAACCTAACCTAACCTAAACCTCCTTGGTTATATAAAAAGAATATGGTGTGATGGTTAAGGCTTACGAATTTAGGTCAATCTGTGTGTGTGTGTGGTGATGTGTGTGTGTGTGTGTGTGTGTGTGTGTGTGTGTGTGTGTGTGTGTGTGTGTGTGTGTGTGTTCTCGTAAGTTATTCACATATTAACAATCCTCGCTAGAAGTAAGTCACATCAGAGAGAGAAAGTAACTGTTCAGTATTACTCTGGTTTAATGTACAAAGTTGTGTCGTAATAAACAGGAGTAAGTCATCTTTTAGTGAAACTCTCCAACTCTGTTTTGTATTTACATGCCGAGTATGTTACACTTGCATGAACATAACCTCCCTGAACAAAAGAAGAGGGGGAGAAAGGGAGAGACGAGCTGAGAGAAGAAGAGGGAGAGAAAGGGAGAGACGAGCTGAGGGAAGGGTAGAGAGAGATTTAGAGATAGATAAAGACAGACAGACACACATTAACATATCAATTAACTTAAATAATCAACTAGAAAATACAACCTTATTATTAATATTTATCTACGAATTATATTTAAACACAACAACAAATTAGATCTATAATATTATTTTAGTCACTTTGTATCTGTGTTTTTTTTTATTTTCCTGCCTGAGAAAACTATTGAAACTATGTGAGTGAAAATTACACAGAATATTCACGCCCCCTGTCTCCTCTGTTCTATAGTGAGGAATACCAAGCCTAACCTACCAGATGATAATTAAAGGTAAATCACACACCTGCCATACCTGTGATATATAATCAACTCATACTGGCATAGCTCTTAGGGTTTCTTTTTTTAACTTATAGATGAAATGCTGAATATTTTGGGGGTATATAAATGACTATTTTTGGGTGGGTTGGGTGGTGAGGTAGCTGGGTGGTGAGGTAGGGAGGGTGGTGAGGTAGGTGGGTGGTGAGGTAGGTGGGCGGTGAGGTAGGTGGGTGGTGAGGTAGGTGGGTGGTGAGGTAGGTGGGCGGTGAGGTAGGTGGGTGGTGAGGTAGGTGGGTGGTGAGGTAGGTGGGCGGTGAGGTAGGGAGGGTGGTGAGGTAGGGAAGGTGGTGAGGTAGGTGGGTGGTGAGGTAGGTGGGTGGTGAGGTAGGGTGGGCGGTGAGGTAGGTGGGTGGTGAGGTAGGTGGGTGGTGAGGTAGGGTGGGCGGTGAGGTAGGTGGGCGGTGAGGTAGGGAGGGTGGTGAGGTAGGGAGGGTGGTGAGGTAGGTGGGTGATGAGGTAGCTGGGCGGTGAGGTAGGGAGGGTAGTGAGGTAAGGAGGGTGGTGAGGTAGGGTGGGTGGTGAGGTAGGGTGGGTGGTGAGGTAGGGTGGGCGGTGAGGTAGGTGGGTGGTGAGGTAGGGTGGGTGGTGAGGTAGGGTGGGCGGTGAGGTAGGTGGGTGGTGAGGTAGGTGGGTGGTGAGGTAGGTGGGCGGTGAGGTAGGGTGGGCGGTGAGGTAGGTGGGTGGTGAGGTAGGTGGGCGGTGAGGTAGGGTGGGCGGTGAGGTAGGGTGGGCGGTGAGGTAGGTGGGTGGTGAGGTAGGTGGGCGGTGAGGTAGGTGGGCGGTGAGGTAGGTGGGCGGTGAGGTAGGGTGGGTGGTGAGGTAGGGTGGGTGGTGAGGTAGGGTGGGTGGTGAGGTAGGTGGGTGGTGAGGTAGGGTGGGTGGTGAGGTAGGTGGGCGGTGAGGTAGGTGGGTGGTGAGGTAGGTGGGTGGTGAGGTAGGGTGGGCGGTGAGGTAGGTGGGTGGTGAGGTAGGTGGGCGGTGAGGTAGGTGGGCGGTGAGGTAGGGTGGGTGGTGAGGTAGGTGGGTGGTGAGGTAGGGTGGGCGGTGAGGTAGGTGGGCGGTGAGGTAGGGTGGGTGGTGAGGTAGGTGGGTGGTGAGGTAGGGTGGGCGGTGAGGTAGGTGGGCGGTGAGGTAGGTGGGTGGTGAGGTAGGTGGGTGGTGAGGTAGGTGGGCGGTGAGGTAGGTGGGCGGTGAGGTAGGGTGGGTGGTGAGGTAGGTGGGTGGTGAGGTAGGTGGGCGGTGAGGTAGGTGGGCGGTGAGGTAGGGTGGGTGGTGAGGTAGGTGGGTGGTGAGGTAGGTGGGCGGTGAGGTAGGTGGGTGGTGAGGTAGGTGGGTGGTGAGGTAGGTGGGTGGTGAGGTAGGGAGGGCGGTGAGGTAGGGTGGGTGGTGGGGTAGGTGGGCGGTGAGGTAGGTGGGTGGTGAGGTAGGGAGGGTGGTGAGGTAGGGTGGGTGGTGGGGTAGGTGGGCGGTGAGGTAGGTGGGCGGTGAGGTAGGTGGGTGGTGAGGTAGGGAGGGTGGTGAGGTAGGTGGGCGGTGAGGTAGGTGGGTGGTGAGGTAGGTGGGCGGTGAGGTAGGTGGGCGGTGAGGTAGGGAGGGTGGTGAGGTAGGTGGGTGGTGAGGTAGGTGGGTGGTGAGGTAGGTGGGTGGTGAGGTAGGTGGGTGGTGAGGTAGGTGGGTGGTGAGGTAGGTGGGTGGTGAGGTAAGTTGGCGGTGAGGTAGGTGGGCGGTGAGGTGGGTGGTGAGGTAGGTGGGTGGTGAGGTAGGGTGGGTGGTGAGGTAGGTGGGTGGTGAGGTAGGTGGGCGGTGAGGTAGGTGGGTGGTGAGGTAGGTGGGTGGTGAGGTAAGTTGGCGGTGAGGTAGGTGGGCGGTGAGGTAGGTGGGTGGTGAGGTAGGTGGGTGGTGAGGTAGGTGGGCGGTGAGGTAGGTGGGTGGTGAGGTAGGTGGGTGGTGAGGTAGGTGGGTGGTGAGGTAGGTGGGCGGTGAGGTATGTGGGCGGTGAGGTAGGGAGGGTGGTGAGGTAGGTGGGCGGTGAGGTAGGTGGGCGGTGAGGTAGGTGGGTGGTGAGGTAGGTGGGTGGTGAGGTAGGTGGGTGGTGAGGTAGGGAGGGTAAGGTAGGTGGGTGGTGAGGTAGGGAGGGTGGTGAGGTAGGTGGGTGGTGAGGTAGGTGGGTGGTGAGGTAGGTGGGTGGTGAGGTAGGTGGGCGGTGAGGTAGGTGGGCGGTGAGGTAGGTGGGCGGTGAGGTAGGTGGGTGGTGAGGTAGGTGGGTGGTGAGGTAGGTGGGCGGTGAGGTAGGTGGGTGGTGAGGTAGGGAGGGTGGTGAGGTAGGGTGGGTGGTGGGGTAGGTGGGCGGTGAGGTAGGTGGGCGGTGAGGTAGGTGGGTGGTGAGGTAGGGAGGGTGGTGAGGTAGGTGGGCGGTGAGGTAGGTGGGTGGTGAGGTAGGTGGGCGGTGAGGTAGGGAGGGTGGTGAGGTAGGTGGGCGGTGAGGTAGGTGGGTGGTGAGGTAGGTGGGCGGTGAGGTAGGTGGGCGGTGAGGTAAGTTGGCGGTGAGGTAGGTGGGCGGTGAGGTAGGTGGGTGGTGAGGTAGGTGGGCGGTGAGGTAGGTGGGCGGTGAGGTAGGTGGGTGGTGAGGTAGGGAGGGTGGTGAGGTAGGGTGGGTGGTGGGGTAGGTGGGCGGTGAGGTAGGTGGGCGGTGAGGTAGGTGGGCGGTGAGGTAGGGAGGGTGGTGAGGTAGGGTGGGTGGTGAGGTAGGTGGGCGGTGAGGTAGGTGGGCGGTGAGGTAGGTGGGTGGTGAGGTAGGGAGGGTGGTGAGGTAGGTGGGCGGTGAGGTAGGTGGGTGGTGAGGTAGGGTGGGTGGTGGGTAGGTGGGTGGTGGGTAGGTGGGCGGTGAGGTATGTGGGCGGTGAGGTAGGGAGGGTGGTGAGGTAGGTGGGCGGTGAGGTAGGTGGGCGGTGAGGTAGGTGGGTGGTGAGGTAGGTGGGTGGTGAGGTAGGTGGGTGGTGAGGTAGGTGGGAGGTGATGTAGGTGGGGGTGAGGTAGGTGGGCGGTGAGGTAGGTGGGCGGTGAGGTAGGTGGGTGGTGAGGTAGGTGGGCGGTGAGGTAGGTGGGTGGTGAGGTAGGTGGGTGGTGAGGTAGGTGGGCGGTGAGGTAGGTGGGCGGTGAGGTAGGGGGGTGGTGAGGTAGGTGGGTGGTGAGGTAGGGAGGGTGAGGTAGGTGGGTGGTGAGGTAGGTGGGTGGTGAGGTAGGTGGGTGGTGAGGTAGGGAGGGCGGTGAGGTAGGTGGGTGGTGAGGTAGGTGGGTGGTGAGGTAGGGAGGGTGGTGAGGTAGGGAGGGTAAGGTAGGTGGGTGGTGAGGTAGGTGGGTGGTGAGGTAGGTGGGTGGTGAGGTAGGTGGGCGGTGAGGTAGGTGGGTGGTGAGGTAGGTGGGCGGTGAGGTAGGGAGGGTGGTGAGGTAGGTGGGTGGTGAGGTAGGTGGGCGGTGAGGTAGGGAGGGTAAGGTAGGTGGGTGGTGAGGTAGGTGGGTGGTGAGGTAGGTGGGCGGTGAGGTAGGTGGGTGGTGAGGTAGGTGGGTGGTGAGGTAGGTGGGTGGTGAGGTAGGTGGGTGGTGAGGTAGGTGGGCGGTGAGGTAGGTGGGCGGTGAGGTAGGTGGGCGGTGAGGTAGGTGGGCGGTGAGGTAGGTGGGCGGTGAGGTAGGTGGGCGGTGAGGTAGGTGGGCGGTGAGGTAGGGAGGGTGGTGAGGTAGGTGGGCGGTGAGGTAGGTGGGTGGTGAGGTAGGTGGGCGGTGAGGTAGGGAGGGTGGTGAGGTAGGTGGGTGGTGAGGTAGGTGGGTGGTGAGGTAGGTGGGTGGTGAGGTAGGGAGGGCGGTGAGGTAGGTGGGTGGTGAGGTAGGTGGGTGGTGAGGTAGGGAGGGTGGTAAGGTAGGGAGGGTAAGGTAGGTGGGTGGTGAGGTTGGTGGGTGGTGAGGTAGGTGGGCGGTGAGGTAGGTGGGTGGTGAGGTAGGTGGGCGGTGAGGTAGGGAGGGTGGTGAGGTAGGTGGGTGGTGAGGTAGGTGGGCGGTGAGGTAGGGAGGGTAAGGTAGGTGGGTGGTGAGGTAGGTGGGTGGTGAGGTAGGTGGGCGGTGAGGTAGGGAGGGTGGTGAGGTAGGTGGGTGGTGAGGTAGGTGGGCGGTGAGGTAGGTGGGTGGTGAGGTAGGTGGGCGGTGAGGTAGGGAGGGTGGTGAGGTAGGTGGGTGGTGAGGTAGGTGGGCGGTGAGGTAGGGAGGGTATGGTAGGTGGGTGGTGAGGTAGGTGGGCGGTGAGGTAGGGAGGGTGGTGAGGTAGGGTGGGTGGTGGGGTAGGTGGGCGGTGAGGTAGGTGGGCGGTGAGGTAGGTGGGTGGTGAGGTAGGGAGGGTGGTGAGGTAGGTGGGCGGTGAGGTAGGTGGGCGGTGAGGTAGGTGGGCGGTGAGGTAGGGAGGGTGGTGAGGTAGGGTGGGTGGTGGGGTAGGTGGGCGGTGAGGTAGGTGGGCGGTGAGGTAGGTGGGTGGTGAGGTAGGGAGGGTGGTGAGGTAGGTGGGCGGTGAGGTAGGTGGGTGGTGAGGTAGGGTGGGTGGTGGGGTAGGTGGGTGGTGGGGTAGGTGGGCGGTGAGGTATGTGGGCGGTTAGGTAGGGAGGGTGGTGAGGTAGGTGGGCGGTGAGGTAGGTGGGCGGTGAGGTAGGTGGGTGGTGAGGTAGGTGGGTGGTGAGGTAGGTGGGTGGTGAGGTAGGTGGGTGGTGAGGTAGGGAGGGTAAGGTAGGTGGGTGGTGAGGTAGGTGGGTGGTGAGGTAGGTGGGCGGTGAGGTATGTGGGCGGTGAGGTAGGGAGGGTGGTGAGGTAGGTGGGCGGTGAGGTAGGTGGGTGGTGAGGTAGGTGGGTGGTGAGGTAGGTGGGCGGTGAGGTAGGTGGGCGGTGAGGTAGGTGGGTGGTGAGGTAGGGAGGGCGGTGAGGTAGGTGGGCGGTGAGGTAGGTGGGTGGTGAGGTAGGTGGCCGGTGAGGTAGGTGGGTGGTGAGGTAGGTGGGCGGTGAGGTAGGTGGGCGGTGAGGTAGGTGGGTGGTGAGGTAGGGTGGGCGGTGAGGTAGGGAGGGTGGTGAGGTAGGTGGGTGGTGAGGTAGGGAGGGCGGTGAGGTAGGTGGGTGGTGAGGTAGGTGGGTGGTGAGGTAGGTGGGTGGTGAGGTAGGGAGGGCGGTGAGGTAGGTGGGTGGTGAGGTAGGTGGGTGGTGAGGTAGGGAGGGTGGTGAGGTAGGGAGGGTAAGGTAGGTGGGTGGTGAGGTAGGTGGGTGGTGAGGTAGGTGGGCGGTGAGGTAGGTGGGTGGTGAGGTAGGTGGGCGGTGAGGTAGGGAGGGTGGTGAGGTAGGTGGGTGGTGAGGTAGGTGGGCGGTGAGGTAGGGAGGGTAAGGTAGGTGGGTGGTGAGGTAGGTGGGTGGTGAGGTAGGTGGGCGGTGAGGTAGGGAGGGTGGTGAGGTAGGTGGGTGGTGAGGTAGGTGGGTGGTGAGGTAGGTGGGTGGTGAGGTAGGTGGGCGGTGAGGTAGGTGGGCGGTGAGGTAGGTGGGCGGTGAGGTAGGTGGGCGGTGAGGTAGGTGGGCGGTGAGGTAGGGAGGGTGGTGAGGTAGGTGGGCGGTGAGGTAGGTGGGTGGTGAGGTAGGTGGGCGGTGAGGTAGGGAGGGTGGTGAGGTAGGTGGGTGGTGAGGTAGGTGGGTGGTGAGGTAGGTGGGTGGTGAGGTAGGGAGGGCGGTGAGGTAGGTGGGTGGTGAGGTAGGTGGGTGGTGAGGTAGGGAGGGTGGTAAGGTAGGGAGGGTAAGGTAGGTGGGTGGTGAGGTTGGTGGGTGGTGAGGTAGGTGGGCGGTGAGGTAGGTGGGTGGTGAGGTAGGTGGGCGGTGAGGTAGGGAGGGTGGTGAGGTAGGTGGGTGGTGAGGTAGGTGGGCGGTGAGGTAGGGAGGGTAAGGTAGGTGGGTGGTGAGGTAGGTGGGTGGTGAGGTAGGTGGGCGGTGAGGTAGGGAGGGTGGTGAGGTAGGTGGGTGGTGAGGTAGGTGGGCGGTGAGGTAGGTGGGTGGTGAGGTAGGTGGGCGGTGAGGTAGGGAGGGTGGTGAGGTAGGTGGGTGGTGAGGTAGGTGGGCGGTGAGGTAGGGAGGGTATGGTAGGTGGGTGGTGAGGTAGGTGGGTGGTGAGGTAGGTGGGCGGTGAGGTAGGGAGGGTGGTGAGGTAGGTGGGTGGTGAGGTAGGTGGGTGGTGAGGTAGGTGGGTGGTGAGGTAGGTGGGCGGTGAGGTAGGGTGGGCGGTGAGGTAGGTGGGCGGTGAGGTAGGTGGGCGGTGAGGTAGGGAGGGTGGTGAGGTAGGTGGGCGGTGAGGTAGGTGGGCGGTGAGGTAGGGAGGGTAAGGTAGGACAAGAGAAGGCCTATGAGGTAAGGCAAGAGAGGTCGTACGAGGTAGGGCAAGAGAGATCGTACGAGGTAGGGTAAGAGAGGTCGTATGAGGTAAGGCGAGAGAGGTTGTATGAGGTAGGGCAAGAGAGGTCGTACGAGGTAGGGCAAGAGAGGTCGTATGAGGTAGGGCGAGAGAGGTTGTATGAGGTAGGGCAAGAGAGGTCGTATGAGGTAGGGCAAGAGAGGTCGTACGAGGTAGGGCAAGAGAGATCGTACGAGGTAGGGTAAGAGAGGTCGTATGAGGTAAGGCAAGAGAGGTCGTATGAGGTAGGGCAAGAGAGGTCGTACGAGGTAGGGCAAGAGAGATCGTACGAGGTAGGGCAAGAGAGGTCGTACGAGGTAGGGTAAGAGAGGTCGTATGAGGTAAGGCAAGAGAGGTCGTATGAGGTAGGGTAAGAGAGGTCGTATGAGGTAGGGCAAAAGAGGTCGTATGAGGTAAGGCAAGAGAGGTCGTATGAGGTAGGGCAAGAGAGGTCGTACGAGGTAGGGTAAGAGAGGTCGTATGAGGTAAGGCAAGAGAGGTCGTATGAGGTAGGGTAAGAGAGGTCGTATGAGGTAGGGTAAGAGAGGTCGCATGAGGTAGGGTAAGATTGGTCGTATGAGGTAGGGCGAGGTTAGACACGTACCTCATCGATCAATAACCCTTTCTTCTCCCCTGATCACTACCTGGGCCCTACCTTACCTGGCTAAGTCGTGTAGTGTTAATATATTCGCTTTAATCTCTGTGTGTGCGTGTGTGTGTGTGCGCTGCTGCCTAGTGCCCCTTACCTTGTGTGTGTGTGTGTGTCTCTTTCTCTTTCTCTCCCTCTCATCATTTGTCTTTCAATATTTCTTTCTTCTTGTCTCACTCTTACTCCCTTTTGTCCCTCTTCACATTTTCACTCTCTGACTCTCCTCTTGTTTCCCTTTCTCTCCTTCCTTTCACCCCCACCACCCCCCCCTCTGAGTCCACCTCCTGCTCCCCTCACTCTCTCCACCTGTTTCTCATTCCCTCCCTCCCCCCCCCCCTGTTCCCCTCGCCCTCCACTCCCTTGATTCTCCCTCCCTCACTCCCTCCTCTGAACCCACCTTTTCTTCCTCTCTTACTCTCTTTCTCTCTCTCTCTCTTCCACCCCTCCCCCCTCCTCCTTGGGACGGGTGAATTTGGCACTCCTGATGCCGAATTAGGTGACCATGGGGGCGAATTTAACGGCCCCAGGGAGAAATTTGCTGGTCCAGTGAGTAAAATAATGTTTCAGGCGTAAGAACAGAAATGCTGGGGAACGATACAAAATTGTCCACCTCTGAAATTAGCGGCGTTGCAATCGTAATCAGGCAGTGGGCGTTCTATTAATTGGATTTTGTTGTTGTTGTTGTGGTGGTGAAAGTGTTATTGTGGTATGAATGAGTGAGTTAAATGCAGATTTTATTTAGTAATCCCTTGGTGAAGTTTACGTTTTCTGATCTCTCTCTCTCTCTCCCGTAAAATTATAGTACACGTGCTTACAATTACATACATGACTTACTGCCACTCACAAACATACACCCTGAACACTATGCACACATGTTTATTAGCGGTACACATACAGGCAAATACAAATATACATGAATACGAACATAGTAATTGAGCCAAAGTAATATTTTCTACATTCATATAACAATAACTAAAGCGATGGTTCTGTTTTCTTTATATAAAACAGTAAAAACATCAATTAAGCACCAGAATACTCGCGACAATTCTCACATAGTTTCGTAAGAGAACAATGAGGAGGTAGGAAGGGGTAACTACATCAGTCGTGCCCTGTGTGTAGGTACAAACTCAGCTCTCGGTATTAACATTCAGGTCGGCAGTAAGCATCTCAAGATTGTGTGGAGGCTGTGTGGTGTTGTCTGGTGGTGGAGGTGCGGGGTACAAGGGCCTATTGTCTGGTGTTGTCGATATTTAAAGATGTTGAATGTTTATATATTGATCTCTACATAAGACAGACAGACACGCAAATGAGCATTTAAGTGCATGTCTAGTATTGCCTCCTCATATAGACATACATACACAAAACTTCTCATATACTTACCAAGATAAACATACACCTGTCCCATACATTAATATATACACTTCATCGTACTCATAACCCACACACATACACTAAGACAAGCTCATTCCACTTTCACACTTCAGCATTCACATCACCCACCTCCCACCCTCAACACACGTACTGTACATACAGAACGGATAAACCTTAGCCTTACACAACAAGACAAATAGATCTCCCGCTCACACACCAATATACATAACCATCTCTTCCTCCCCCCTCCCGACACACACACACACGCACCTTATCTATTATGATTATTACCTTCGCGTTAGTAGAGTGTGTGGAGGGGTAGAGAGTGTGTGGAGGGGTAGAGAGTGTGTGGAGGGGGTAGTATGTGTGGAAGGGGTAGTGTGTGTGGCGAGGGTGTGTATGGTTATATGATAAACGTCAGTACGTCAGCGAATACAATCTGTTGCTTCGGCTTTTAATACATCATTGGGTGTGTGTATTATAATATTATGAAGGGGCTTATATTGCATACAGGTATAATTTTCAGCAGTGGGTTAATACTGCCTGTTTTACATCCTCTGCATCCGGTGTTCTATCTCTCCAGATCTCAGTTGGAGAAAATATCCAAGGTCTCTTTTCTTACTTTTTTTTTTTTGCACCTGTGCATTGCCAAGCTTGATACAACCTGAGCAAAATCCGGCTAAGTTGCACAGGGCGGGGCCAGCGGCGGCGCGTGAGCATGGTGGTAGGTGGAGCATGTGCGGGTGAGCGGACGGACCTGCCAGCCAACACCACCACCACCAGCCCGTCCACTCAGTGTGTCTCCGGCAGGTGTCGCTGAAGGAGCACCAGGGTGACACGGGCCGCTGCTGGTGCTGCTGGTGTGAGCCTCGAGCACCACTGCCCTAGCTATTGCCGTATACTGCTCCTTCTGCTGCCGCTACTGCTGCTGCGCCTGCTGCAACTAGGCGTGCTATTCTCATACGAGGACACTGTCGCTCCTACTTTCTCACAACTACTGACACTTTTTTCGTACTCTCCTCAACTAATAAAAAAAGAGAGAGTGAATTGAGAGATTTTTCGAGAGTGCGAGAGCGAGCGTGAGAGCGTCTGGGGCTCCGGTTTTATAAAGTAAACAAAAGTGTATTAACATAATTTTTTGCCAGTGCACACATGATGTTGTCGTGTGGACCGTCATAAACTATTTTTGCATCACACACACACACACACAAAATATATATATCTATACATATATATATATAACCTAAATAAAAGTTTGTATTTTGTAAAATGTTTTAATACTATAGCTAGGCATTCGTTAAGTGCCTAAAAAAATAATACTGTATACAAAAAAAAAAATAACACGCTGGGCGACCTCAGTGTAAACGATATAGTGCAGCGCTGAGCCAAAGTTTGTCGATTAAGTCGCACGTCAACATGCTACTGACCGGCTACTTGGATGTACTGTGCCTGGTGTTGCTGTGTCGACAAGCACCGGCTGTGTTGGCTGCTGAAGAAGGTCAGTGACTCTAATTTTCATAATAACATTAATCATTTTTCATCTTTATAATTACCTGTGTAAAAAAAAATTGGAGCATGAGTGTTAATCTCACCTGGCAGGAAGTTAATAAGAAACACCTTTGATGGTCGTAATTTTTACCTGTCTTAAATTTTCCCACATACCTGATATTCCTGAACTGATTAGTGGATAGATGTTTTATGCACGTGAGGGATGGACTTCATAACACCGATCAATTCTTTCTTATCATTAATCAACAAATACAATTCTAGATAAAATATTAGTCGTACACGAAACAAAACCGAGATTCATTCAATACAAAAAAAAAAATAATTCTCAAGTCATAAATATTATTATTATTATTTTTTTTTTTTTTACAGTAGACACTTAGGAAGGTTCACACTGTCGATCTTTTTTCAGCAGATAAGACTTGAGTGTTTTCTCCTTCGGGGTGCATGATGGTGCTGTTAATCCTCTCAACTATTTTTACCATACGATTTAAATTTTATCTCGCAAGTCAATTTTACGTCACATGTTTGTTTTTTTTTACCTCACGAATATATTTTTTTTCTTACGAATTATTTTTACCTCACTATTTTTTTTTTACCTCACGATTATTTTTTTTTTACCATAGGAACATTTTTTTAGGTCAAGAATATTTTTTTTACCCCGCGAATCATTGGTAACTCACGAATCCTATATTGCCTAACGAATCAGTTTTTTACGCCCAAACGCTGTTCTCCCGGGCAGCACACCGCCTGGAGAAGCACCTGGCGTGTTTCCCTCCACTAACACTATACTGTGCATACATAAACACAAGTAACTATATTCACGTACGCAAAGGTGTTACAGTGTACATACTTATACAGGTGCACACACACACACACACACACACAAAGCATACGCAAACAGGAAAGAATACACAAATACACTCACAAGTACAAACTGTATACACATACACCCATACACAAACATTTAAATACACACATAGATTCACACACACATAGATGCACACGTACACACATAATACACACGCACACACATAATGCACACGCACACGCACACAACACACACACACTTATACAATCATACACCGTGAAAATAAAGTCAATGACATATTGCAATATACATCAGCGCATCAAGTTTTCAGTTTGTTTATTTAGCTGATATTAACGGTATTTTGTCAACCCAAAGACCGTGTTTTACTGCACTGACTGATGGAAGTTTGTCAGTGGCGAGGGATACATCTTCACGGTAGCCCGAGAACAGAAGAGAATCACTCGAATATTTCCCAGAACCGACATATATGGATCAATTCTCTATGGAAAATTTCTACGTATGGAAATTAAGTCTTTATATATTGTAATGTTATATGTTAGTAATAACGTGGTAGTTTGTGGGAATTTTATGGTACCTTGTGGGATTTATAGTACCTTGTGGGAGTTATGGTACCTTGTGGGAGTTATGGTACCTTGTGGGATTTTTATGGTACCTTGTGGGAGAGTCATGGTACCATATGGGAGCTATGTGGGCGTTCACTTCTGATTGGTAAATATAGTGCTAGGAAGGGGTAGGGGAAGGGGAAGGGGTAGGGGAAGGGGAAGGAATGGGGAGAGGGGAAGGGTAAGGGGGAGAGTGAGGGGGAGAAGGGAAGGGGGAATCTTGCTGCCTTTTACCGTCTCACCTGTTGTAGAGGTGAGTTTAATTAAGGGGATTCCAGTGATACGGTTATAGAGCGTTATTAGCATGTTTACTCTTGTTAATGACGAAGTACGTGTGTGTGTGTGTGTGTGTGTGTGTGTGTGTATGTGTGTGTTATTGAATGCTTTTGTCACCTGTAATTAGCTAAATGAACCTGTTATTGAACCTTGATGAGGGAGTGAGTGTGTGTGTGTGTGTGTGTGTGTGTGTGTGTGTGTGTGTGTGTGTGTGTGACCAGCCACATTTACGAGTCATTCTAATTTTGGAAACACTACATTCAACACGACCCTGATAAATGGACTATAACAGTGTAGATTTATTATGTATGTTTATTTTGCCTAGTTCTTTCTTCTTCTTTCTTCTTCTTTCATGTTTCCTCTTCTTCTTCTTGTTCTTTCTTATTTTTCGATCACGTTTCTTCTTATTCTTACTTTATTCGTCTTTCTTATCTCTTCTTGTTCTTCTTGTTCTTCATTTATCTCCATCTGTTCTTGTTCTTCATTCACCGTTATCTATTCTCATCTGTGTCTCATTCCATTTTCTGTATTTATTTTATCTCTCCAATGTCTCTCCTAAAAATAGAGACCAAATTGTTTTCTTCCTATGATTCATCTCTTATTTTCTGTCTAATAAATAAAAATATATCCCTCACGTTATCATTTTTTTCCAATAAATTGAAACTTGACAAAATATTTTTTTTTTTTTTTTTGGTTCCATACGTCCTGCCTCCATTTTTATTTCATCTTGACCTTTTTGAGGATTTAATGGGGGTCAAAGGTCAAATAGGTGGGATTCAACGGAGTAGAGAGAGAGAGAGAGAGAGAGAGAGAGAGAGAGAGAGAGAGACAGAATGAGAGACAGAGAGAGACAGAATGAGAGACAGAGAGAGACAGAATGAGAGAGAGAGAATGAGAGACTAAGAGAGAGATGGAAAGAGAGCGAGAGTGAGGGGTGTATTTACGTGTAAAGATAGTTAAATAAGGTAATGAAGAGCTAAAGATAAAATGAGATAACTAGAGAGATGGAGAAAAACATAAAACACACAAAACAAAGTGAAAGAGAAACAGAAGATAAAAAATGAGAAATAAGAGACAAATACATAAAAAAAAAAAAACAATAGAGATAATGAAAGAATGAGTTAATTAATTACACACAAAAAAAATCATATATTTCGTAAAAAATAAAAATCTCGAGTCGTTTTTTTTTTCATTATTATATCTCTACTATAAATACCTCAAGTCTCTTTTATCCCCACAATTCTATGACACTTTCGTTATGTGACTAAAATCTCTAAATTTGTATTCCATATCAATTATCATTATTATTTCCCAGACTAATAATTGCGAGGTCTATAAATATATCTTTTATCCTTTCTCTTTTACCAAGTTTCATAGTTTTTATATCTCAGGGAAATAACTTTTCATACAACAAGGAATGTTTTTTTTTTTAACCTTGAGTCTATTGAGAGTCTTGTCTTTATCAAAAGGTTATAGGTTGGATGAGCCTCTTGGAATAGGAGAGGGATTTTAGGGGCGTTCTTATGTTCACTGTTTCTTTTTTGTAATATATTGTTCAAGTCAGTTTTGTGTGTGTGTGTGTCTGTATGTTTCGTTCATTTTGTATGTGTGTGTATGGGTTTGATGTTGTTGTGTGTGTGTATGTGTGTTTATTCTATGCTTACTTCGTTAATATACAATAATAATGTAAATAATAATAAACGATTGGACAGCTGTGGTGTTGGACAGCTGTGGTGTTGAGAGGGCCAGTGTTCTGAGTGTCTCTGAGTGGGTTGTTTATACCGCCACCATAACACTGCCGTCCAGGGACACTTGGTCTCGTGGTGATCAGCTGGACAATTCATTTATAGTGTAGAAAGACTTCACTTGTAAGGGGAAAGATGACCCGCGGCAGTTATCTCACGGTCGGGGTGGCTGTTTCTACATTTCACCCATGGAAGCCAGTTACCACCATTGTTATAACCACTGAACACTAACTTAACAGCTGTATACACTTGTTCATACGCTGTAGTTTCCAATCTTCGCGAATTGATAATAATAATCAATCCATCAACTTTTGGTGGAGAGAAGGACTTGAGGGGAAGGTGGTGGGAAGGATGTACATGCTGACCCCCAGGTACCCGCCGCTCAGTCTCTTTAATGTATTCATGTTCGTCTGTTTATTTGGTTCATGGTGCTTGTGTCTGTATGTTTGGTTCATGGTGCTTGTGTCTGTATGTTTGGTTCATGGTGCTTGTGTCTGTATGTTTGGTTCATGGTGCTTGTGTCTGTATGTTTGGTTCATGGTGCTTGTGTCTGTATGTTTGGTTCTTGGTGCTTGTGTCTGTTTGTTTGGTTCATGGTGCTTGTGTCTGTATGTTTGGTTCATGGTGCTTGTGTCTGTATGTTTGGTTCATGGTGCTTGTGTCTGTATGTTTGGTTCATGGTGCTTGTGTCTGTATGTTTGGTTCATGGTGCTTGTGTCTGTATGTTTGGTTCATGGTGCTTGTGTCTGCTTGCTTCCATATATATGTTTGTGTTTGTCCTGAATCGTTATATTTAGTAAAGAGTCGAGAAAAAGTAATGTTTTGCACAAGACTGAACAAGAGATGGAAGATTATTTATCGAAAGAGTTGCTGCAGCTGCTGGTTATTTCTTCCTTCCTTCCTTCCTTCCTTCCTCCTTCTTTCCTTCCTTCCTTCCTTCCTTCCTTCTTGCCTTCATGAGTACAGATATTATCACATATTGTTCTTTAACACATGCTATGAATCTTCCTGTTTCCTTCCTCCTTCTTTCCTTCCTTCCTTCCTTCCTTCCTCCTTCTTTCCTTCCTTCCTTCCTTCCTTCCTTCTTGCCTTCATGAGTACAGATATTATCACATATTGTTCTTTAACACATGCTATGAATCTTCCTGTTTCCTTCCTCCTTCTTTCCTTCCTTCCTTCCTTCCTTCCTCCTTCTTTCCTTCCTTCCTTCCTTCCTTCCTTCCTTCTTGCCTTCATGAGTACAGATATTATCACATATTGTTCTTTAACACATGCTATGAATCTTCCTGTTTCCTTCCTCCTTCTTTCCTTCCTTCCTTCCTTCCTTCCTCCTTCTTTCCTTCCTTCCTTCCTTCCTTCCTTC
The DNA here is from genome assembly GCA_958450375.1 of Homarus gammarus. Lineage (NCBI taxonomy): Eukaryota > Metazoa > Arthropoda > Malacostraca > Decapoda > Nephropidae > Homarus > Homarus gammarus. The sequence goes on along the minus strand of CAUDMG010000485.1, from coordinate 1,397,816 downwards.
TTGCCTTCATGAGTACAGATATTATCACATATTGTTCTTTAACACATGCTATGAATCTTCCTGTTTCCTTCCTCCTTCTTTCCTTCCTTCCTTCCTTCCTTCCTCCTTCTTTCCTTCCTTCCTTCCTTCCTTCCTTCTTGCCTTCATGAGTACAGATATTATCACATATTGTTCTTTAACACATGCTATGAATCTTCCTGTTTCCTTCCTCCTTCTTGACCTGGTTTTCTCTCTTTCTCTGTCTGTCTGTTTCTCTCTCTCTCTCTCTCTCTTCCTGTCTCTCTCTTTCTCTCTCACATTGGGTCTTCCGGTTCTTAGATCTTTTTCATGATATTTCTTTCGCTTGGACATCCACCTCTTTTTTCTGTCTTCCGGTTCAACATTATCTTCTTTTTCTTCTTCTTCTTTCTTTTTTTTCTTTCTTTCTTTCTTCTTGTCTTACTCCTCGCCGCTTTATCACATTTTATCCTTCATCTTTACCTTATATTATTCATGTCTCTTCGTCTCTTTCTCTTTATACTTTTCAATACTTTCTCTTTCTCTCATCTTTATCTTCCATGTCCTTTCTAATACTAGTTTCTTTTTTTTTTCTTTTATGCCTTTTACTCGTCTCTTCTTATCTCCTTTCCTTCTTCCTATTCAACATTTTTTCTTTCATTTCCTGTGCATCTCTCTCTCTCTCTCTCTCTCTCTCTCTCTCTCTCTCTCTCTCTCTCTCTCTCTCTCTCTCTTCATTATTGCTTTATCTGAGGTTCTTTTTAACACCTTTTTCTATGTTTCTTTCTCATGATTCGTTTTCTAATTTATCATCTTCTATCTTCTCTCTTTTCTTCTTGTCTACGTTCTTCACTCTAATTTATCTCTTGTTTATATCTCTTTTACTCCTTTCTCTTCCATTCTCTTCTTCCTTTTCCTTTCGTATTTCTTTCTTTTCCTGTCTCTTCTTCGTTATCCCATCACACATCTTTCTTTTCCTTTCTTTAGTTCGTTATCCTTTCGCACTTCTTTCTTATGCTTTCTCTTCTTCCTTATCTTTATTCCTTTCTCTTGTTCCCACTCCTATCCTGGTGTCTCTTCCCCACTTTCTCCTCTTCCATTTTCGTCCATTGTTCTCTGTGTCTTAATCCTCGGTCTTCCTCTTCTTAATCTCTCAATTAACTGTTTCTCACCTGTCTTGCCTTTTCTTACACTCTGTGCTTCTTCCTAAATTCCTCTTCCATCCATTTCTTTCTGTTCCTTCTTCCTCCTTCATTCATTTTCTTCTGTCCTTTCACTCGCCTTCATTCCTTTTCATTCTTTCTCTTTTTCTTTCTTCATTCCTTTACTCCTATCATTTATTTTTTCTTTATTCCTTTTCTTCTGTTCTTAAATCCTTCTTCATTCCTTTTCCTTCTTCCTCCTTCATTCCTTTCTTACACTCTCTTCTTCCTCCTTTATTCCTTTCCATCTGTGCATTTTCCCTTCATTCCCTTTCCGTCTGCCAATTTTCCCTCCTCCTCCTCCTCCATCTCTCAACAACAACAAAGAAATATACTAAAAGATGAATCTATCTCCCGTAACCTTAGCGATGTTCTTTTGTTCCAGGGGACAAATTTTTACCCAACTTTCTCTTTCCGGATTTACACATTTCTCTGTAGTTTTCTCGTTTTCCGTTCTACTTGCCCTTCCCACTTGGTTTACCCGCCGCCGTCGCTGCCGGGACGTGTATACAACTAAATCTTCTACCTCGCTTTTCTCTTCCACAAAGATAAAGACGAAACGAATTGCTTGCTGTATCTAATCAATGGGAAATTTTACTGGCAGCGATGGAAACTCTCACAGACAGACAGATAGGTAAGCAACCAACTGTATAAACACAAAATACAGTCACACACACACACACACACAAACACACACACACACACACACACACACACGCACACACACACACACACACACACACAAAAGAAAACAAAAGTGGATATTTACGCCTCGTGAGTATTGTGGTGCAGGTAATCCTAATGTTAACCTGAACACACCTGCACCTGTCAATCCCCTCTTGTTCATATTTGGTCCGTAATATTAATACGTTTTATAAAATCACAGGTAAGCGATAATTAGTGATAGTTTACTCAATATTTATTCTATTATATATCGTTAAATGATTTGTTTTATCTTAAATGATAAGATAATATATATGTTATACTAAATAGGGAAAATTGTAAAGTAGCGATAAATTGTAAGTATTTTATTCAAGAACTTCTGGCTGACCATAGACGAATATCATATAAGAATTAATTTCCATCAAGTAGTGTCAGTAAAAACAGTAATTTACCCGTCCGTCCGTCCGTCCGTCCGTCCGTCCGTCTATCTATCCCTTTACACTATAGCAAGAATGAAAGGGGGGTGGGGTGAGGGGTGGGGTGAGGGAGGTGAGACAAGAGAAGGTGAAAATGGAACTTTCAACCTTTGGCCTTAATTAACTAAGAGGGTTCTATCTTACCTGAGTTGAACTTAATATCTTACTCTGGTGAACAAAGTTAAGTTTATTTAAGACTTTTGCCGCAGCTATTACTAGGGTTAGAGGCTTCCGTTAATTAATGGTTAATGTTGATCTCTGTCTCTCTCTCTCTCTCTCTCTCTCTCACTTCCTCTCACCAAACTCTTCATATTCCACCAATTAAAATTAATACTCCCCAGTTACCCAGTTCAGGGCAGTCAGTAGTCACAGTCTAAAATAAGGGCCCTGTTAAGAATACTTTACCTGAGTGTTCTGATTAATCCAGGAGAGTTAATTAATTATGGCTGCTTCATTGGCCTTTGAGGTTACCTGTTTATAAATAGGACACAGGTATGGACAGGTAATTGATAATGGTTTAGTTTAACAGGTATTTGGTGGATGGTTTACCTGTGTTATTTACCTATGTGTGGTTGTAAGGGTTTGTGTGGGTTTATGAGTGTATGTGCGTTTTTGTGTGTGCGTGTATAATTTAAAGTTTGCGTTTGTGTGTTTTTTTTCACGTATGAGTGCTTATGTGAGTGAAAGTGTGCGTGGATGATTTTGTGTTTGTGTATAATAGTATCTATGCGAGTGTGTTTCTGTTGTATATCCGTCTTGGTGTATTTCACAATATAAAACAGAAAGCTTCCGTGTTTTCGCGTGTTCTGCTTGAGTTTAATAAATTTTTCTTTGTATCTGTAGTAGAGTGTGTGTGTGTGTGTGTGTGTGTGTGTGTGTGTGTGTATTAGTGTGCCTGCATGCAACTGCTTCTTCAAAGGCGTTGATGTAAATTAATTCACATTATTAAATGAGTTTCTTCACGCATATACAAAATCATAGAAGTCATGCAGGACAACTACACGCCACTGTTCATGACCAGTATTTACAGAGTTACTGAAAGCTCTAAGTCGCTCCCGCTGATAACTTTACAGAGGTAATGTTGGATTAGGACGCCGTAGAGGTTTTCAGGGAAGCAAGAATCCTTTTGAATGACGCGGCGTTTGAATGAACCTTGGGGAAGAGATTTGTATTGAACCCCCGTGGCTGAAAAGAGAGATCCTACTCACTCATGCCCTCAATGAACCACACGAAGCTGACTCGAAGCTTACAAGGAGCAGAGGTAATTTAGCGGATATTTTAAAACCCATTCGAAGCAATATCAGTCAGACATCCAATATGTCATGTAACTGAAGTTGTTTTTTTTCCTCTGAGTAAAAGGACATTTATTTTCAAGCAAGGCGAAGCAGATGTTTTGATTTTACAGGGATCGTGATTACTGGTTCAAAGTTTCAGTGAAAATGAACCACCTGTATTACTTTACCTTCATTCTAAAACCGCCTCAAAATCCTAATTCATATCCTATAAGAATCCCTTAAAAAAAAATCCTCCCAACCCCCGCACGAGAAGACCCGTGAGGCAAACAATCCTAACCACAGTTCAAACACATTACCTTTGACCTCGTTGGAGTTGCCTATGACCTTCTAACCACTATAATTCTTGGGTGACCGCCTGAATCTTTATCCAAGTGAGGCACCAACACAGGCAACAGGACTATTGCATTTGTTTCCCAGTGTAAATATTACTACACGTCCCTTCGTGTTGTGTGCGAAGTGAAAGACCAAATATCCCTTCAGAACACGAGCCATCACAGTACAACTCCTTTTATATACAGTTAAAGTGGGTCCCATAAGCCACGTGACCAGTTTAGGGCAGCGCAGATACAGTATACTGGATACTAAACCTCGGTACAGAAGGAGGTAGTGTGGCCGGTACTATATCCTACTATCATCACTACCCCATTAGGTACCCATTCACAACTGGGTGGACTCGGGGTGCCTCAGTAGTGAACCAGTGACTTTTACCGCAGGAGGTCAACGCTGTATAAAATTAACTACTAATTTTATTATTATTTTTCTTTAAAGTAAACGTCATGGAAGTAGTATAATTTAACGCACGCACGCACACACACAGATGCATACATACAGACCCCCGCCACACACACACACACGCGCGTATGGTATACATGAGTAACAGTAAAGTACCAAGAATGAAGAACAAACTAAGAGACGCACAAAAATGAGAAAAGAGAGAGAGAGAGTGAGAGAGAGGACAATTACACGATAACTAGCAGCTGTGGAGAAAATAACTATGGACAGACAGACAGACAGACAGACAGACGGACGAAAAACAGACAGGCAGATAAAGAAGGACAGTTTGACTTTAGAAGAGGGATAATAACAGAGAGAGAGAGATAAAGAGAGAGAGAGAGAGAGAAAGAAAGAGGCAGAACCGAAAACATTACAAAGAGAAAGAGTAAACAAACAGACAAAGGTTAAAGACAGAGATAGGAAGTAAAGATAAAGATATACGAAGAAAATAATAAACAGTGGCAAAGTGAAAGAGAGAGAGAGAGAAAGAAACACAGACACACACACAGACAGAAACAGGAGATAACCGAAGGCAATTGGGAAAAGCTATATATTTCTTAAAGAGAGAAAGAGAAGAAAGATAACACGCTGCAGGAGATAACAGGACTGGCAAGATAACACGAGACAAGACCTTAAGAACTGTGAGACAATGATGAAGACAATACCAGGAGGACTTGAAGACAATGTTATAATGTATTAGTAGTTGACACCATAACAGTGTAGGGGACACCATAACAGTGTAGAGGACAACGTAACAGTGTAGGGGACAACGTAGCAGTGTAGGGGACAACGTAGCAGTGTAGGGGACAACGTAACAGTGTAGGGGACAACGTAGCAGTGTAGGGGACAACGTAACAGTGTAGGGGACAACGTAACAGTGTAGGGGACAACGTAACAGTGTAGGGGACA
>CAUDMG010000485.1:1380000-1387500 GCA_958450375.1 Homarus gammarus | reverse complement strand
GAGGGAGGGACTAAGGGAGGGAGGGAGCAGGGAGAGAGGGAGGGACTAAGGGAGGGAGGGAGCAGGGAGAGAGGAAGGGAGCAGGGGGAGAGGGAGGGACTAAGGGAGGGAGGGAGAAGGGAGAGAGGGAGGGACTAAGGGAGGGAGGGAGCAGGGAGAGAGGGAGGGACTAAGGGAGGGAGGGAGCAGGGAGAGAGGGAGGGACTAAGGGAGGGAGGGAGCAGGGAGAGAGGAAGGGAGCAGGGGGAGAGGGAGGGACTAAGGCAGGGAGGGAGCAGGGAGAGAGGGAGGGACTAAGGGAGGGAGGTAGCAGGGAGAGAGGGAGGGACTAAGGGAGGGAGGGAGCAGGGAGAGAGGGAGGGACTAAGGGAGGGAGGGAGCAGGGAGAGAGGGAGGGACTAAGGCAGGGAGGGAGAAGGGGGAGAGGGAGGAAGCAGGGGGAGAGGGAGGGACTAAGGGAGGGAGGGAGCAGGGAGAGAGGAAGGGACTAAGGGAGGGAGGGAGCAGGGAGAGAGGGAGGGACTAAGGGAGGGAGGGAGCAGGGAGAGAGGGAGGGACTAAGGGAGGGAGGGAGCAGGGAGAGAGGGAGGGACTAAGGGAGGGAGGGAGCAGGGAGAGAGGGAGGGACTAAGGCAGGGAGGGAGAAGGGGGAGAGGGAGGGAGCAGGGGGAGAGGGAGGGACTAAGGGAGGGAGGGAGCAGGGAGAGAGGAAGGGAGCAGGGGGAGAGGGAGGGACTAAGGCAGGGAGGGAGCAGGGAGAGAGGAAGATACTGAGGGAGGGAGGGAGCAGGGAGGGAGGAGCAGGGGGAGAGGGAGGGACTAAGGGAGGGAGGGAGCAGGGGAGAGGAAGGGAGCAGGGGGAGAGGGAGGGACTAAGGAGGAGGGAGAAGGAGGGAGAGGGAGGGAGCAGGGAGGAGGGAGGGACTAAGGCAGGGAGGGAGAAGGGGGAGAGGAGGGACTAGGAGGGAGGGAGCAGGGAGAGAGGAAGGGAGCAGGGGGAGAGGGAGGGACTAAGGGAGGGAGGGAGCAGGGAGAGAGGAAGGGAGCAGGGGGAGAGGGAGGGACTAAGGGAGGGAGGGAGCAGGGAGAGAGGGAGGGAGAGGGAGGAGAGGGAGGGACTAAGGCAGGGAGGGAGAAGGGGGAGAGGGAGGGACTAAGGGAGGGAGGGAGCAGGGAGAGAGGAAGGGAGAGGGAGAGGGAGGGACTAAGGAGGGAGGGAGAAGGGAGGAGAGGAGGGAAGGAGGGAGGGAGCAGGAGGAGGAGAGGGAGAGGGGGAGAGGGTGGGACTAAGGGAGGGAGGGAGCAGGGAGAGAGGAGGGAGCAGGGGGAGAGGGAGGGACTAAGGGAGGGAGGGAGCAGGGAGAGAGGGAGGGACTAGGGGAGGGAGGAAGGAGGGGAGAGGAGGGAGCAGGGGGAGAGGGAGGGACTATGGGAGGGAGGGAGCAGGGAGAGAGGAAGGGAGCAGGGGGAGAGGGAGGGAAAGGGAGGTAGGGAGCAGGGAGAGAGGGAGGGACTAAGGGAGGAGAGGGAGCAGGGAGAGGAAGGAGAGGGGAGAGGAGGGACTAAGGGAGGGAGGGAGCAGGGAGAGGAGAGGAGAGGGGAGAGGGAGGGACTAAGGGAGGGAGGGAGAGGAGAGAGGGAGGGACAGGGAGGGAGGGAGCAGGGAGAGAGGAAGGGAGAGGGGGAGAGGGAGGGATAAGGGAGGGAGGGAGAGGGAGAGAGGAGGGAGAGGGGAGAGGGAGGGAGGAGGGAGGGAGAGGGAGAGAGGGAGGGACTAAGGGAGGGAGGGAGCAGGGGAGAGGGAGGAGCAGGGGGAGAGGGAGGGACTAAGGGAGGGAGGGAGCAGGGAGGAGGAGAGAGAGGAGGGAGGAGGGAGGGAGGGAGGGAGGAAGGGGGAGGGAGGGGAGGGAGAGGAGGGAGGAGGGAGGGAGGAGGGAGGGAGGAGGGAGCAGGGGAGAGAGGGAGGGACTAAGGGAGGGAGGGAGCAGGGAGAGAGGAGGGAGAGGAGGGAGAGGGAGGACAGGGAGGGAGGGAGCAGGGAGGAGGAGGGAGAGGAGGGAGAGGGAGGGATAAGGGAGGGAGGGAGCAGGGAGAGAGGGAGGGAAGAGGGAGGAGAGGGAGAGAGGGAGGGAAGAGGGAGGGAGGAGAGGGAGAGAGGAGGGAGAGGGGGAGAGGAGGGACTAAGGGAGGGAGGGAGCAGGGAGAGAGGAGGGACTAGGGAGGGAGGGAGCAGGGAGAGAGGGAGGGACTAAGGGAGGGAGGGAGGAGGAGAGAGGGAGGGAGCAGGGGAGAGGGAGGGAGCAGGGAGGAGAGGGAGGGAGAGGGGGAGAGGGAGGGACTAAGGGAGGGAGGGAGCAGGGAGAGAGGAAGGGAGAGGGGAGAGGGAGGGACTAGGGAGGAGAGGGAGGAGGGAGAGGAGGGCAGGGGAGAGGGAGAGGACAGGAGGGAGGGAGGAGGAGAGAGGAGGGAGCAGGGGGAGAGGAGGGACTAAGGGAGGGAGGGAGCAGGGAGAGAGGAGGGAGCAGGGGGAGAGGGAGGGATAAGGGAGGGAGGGAGCAGGAGAGAGGAAGGGAGCAGGGGGAGAGGGAGGGACTAAGGGAGGGAGGGAGCAGGGGGAGAGGGAGGGACTAAGGGAGGGAGGGAGCAGGGAGAGAGGGAGGGACTAAGGGAGGGAGGGAGCAGGGAGAGAGGGAGGGAGCAGGGGGAGAGGGAGGGAGCAGGGGGAGAGGGAGGGAGCAGGGGGAGAGGGAGGGACTAAGGGAGGGAGGGAGCAGGGAGAGAGGAAGGGAGCAGGGGGAGAGGGAGGGACTAAGGGAGGGAGGGAGCAGGGAGAGAGGAAGGGAGCAGGGGGAGAGGGAGGGACTAAGGGAGGGAGGGAGCAGGGAGAGAGGAAGGGAGCAGGGGGAGAGGGAGGGACTAAGGGAGGGAGGGAGCAGGGAGAGAGGGAGGGAACAGGGGGAGAGGGAGGGACTAAGGGAGGGAGAGAGCAGGGAGAGAGGAAGGGAGCAGTGGGAGAGGGAGGGACTAAGGGAGGGAGGGAGCAGGGAGAGAGGAAGGGAGCAGGGGGAGAGGGAGGGACTAAGGGAGGGAGGGAGCAGGGAGAGAGGAAGATACTGAGGGAGGGAGGGAGGGAGGGAGGGAGGGAGGGATGGGGGAGGGAGGGTTGGAGGGAGGGAGGGATGGAGGGAGCGATAGAGCGTAAATGACAAGAGGAAGTAAGAAATGTTGGGAGCCTTCACAAGGAAAAATAATTTGGCCAGAGTTAAATCTTACTTAACAGCGTAGTGTAGTGTAGTGTGTGTGTGGGTGGGGGGGTATTATTATTATTATCACCCGTACTGGTAATCGTAATAACGGCACTATGATAAATAATAATTACCATACCTCAAAAACAAGCGACTTCTACCCCCCCTCCCCCCTTGGTGACTCCTCAATCATCTCCACATCACCGATAATTGAATATATTAATTTGGTGACCATACAACTCATTTTTCACCATGTAACACCGTGACCTAAATATGTCATGTTCTTATGACCTGTGACCTGTGACCTCTAGCACCATATATCACCAATTACCACCAATACAATCACCCTCCCTTCCTCGGGGCTTATTTCACCATATATCACCATCTCAGCCTTATATGAATACCCTGTGTCTATACCTCTCACCATCATTAATCACTATATAACCCCTCAACATCACAAATCACCAGGAAACCCTCAAAAATCACATCTCGTCGTAGGTCACCATACATCACCAAGATCTGAATAACAATTTATGGTGATCCGGCAGCTCTACTCTCTCCCCCTTTACCCGGTCACCAATATATCACCAAGAGCGACGAGGAATTATAAGACTTGGAGTGTAGGTAAATGGACTTCTGAAATTGGACGTATAAGGCTTTAGACGCATGGAAAAAAAGACGTTAGGAGATTAAAATTGGACGTATAAGACTTTTAACGCATGAAATTGGACGTTGGACAATTAAAATTCGATTAAAATTGGACGTAAAGACTTTGGACGCATGAAATAGAACCCACAAAGGCTCTAGAAGGATGGAATTGGACTTATTAGACATTGGACGCATATAATTGGACGTATAAGGCACTGCACTTAAAAGACATTGGACGTATATCACTCTCGGGGTATAAGAAATTAGGTCGGAAAACTCTGAAGAATAATAACTATGAATATTATAAGCTGAGGTGTGTGTATGTGTGTGGTGGGCAGGTATGTGTGTGGTTGGTAGGTGGCTCCTCTCCCACCCTCACTAATTACAAGCTTTTTATTATGATGAAGATAATTACGCCAGACAAGAACCAGGAGGCTATGTGAAGATACAGTTGAAAACACAACGAAAAAGATAGATTTATATACAGGAGATATTTTATTTTAACCAGAGATGCAAGAATGATTTTATTTCATCTTGATATATTATAAACAGTTCAATAAATTTATACAGTAAGTCAGCTTCACATTTATTAGATATTTCTATTATTAGGTAAACAAATATTGCTTTTGTTAGTCTATTTTTTCCTAATATATTAGTCATTTTTTTTAATCTATTGAGAAAGTATGTACCTTGATTAATATGGTTAGGTAAATATTTTATTTTTATCCATTTTGTCTTATTTTATAATTTATATTATTAATCGTAACCTCATTTAGATTTTAAGAGGTCAAAGTTTAAACATGACAAAACATAAAATTGACTTGAATTTCCCTCTTTTTTTTTTTTTACACTTCAAGATCAAACTTAGCAAAGATAGAAGCATTCGTATTTTGTTACCTTTTCATCCATCCATCAAGAATAGTAAGAAAACTCTAGATTCTATACATGTCATCTGTGTTGTAACCGATCAAAACACGAAGGATTATGGAGTGACGTGACTTACGTACATTATCTCTATTACTTTATTGATTACAAGAGTGTCAAAGGTGAGAAAACAATGGATTAATTAATTTTAGTTTACCTACATCCTCCCTGTGTACTGCAACGAGACGAGACACGAATTAAAGTAGAAAATAGAACTCCTGGCAACTCTCAAAGATCGATGTTGATATTATTGGAATTTAAGTTATTTTTGTTGACTGTTTTGGTTAAATATCCCAGTATCGTATAATTATGGTACTTCAAAGTATAAGTACAGAGGGGAGGTATATTGTGCTTACTTTTGTATGTCTGTATTTGCTATTTTTTTTTTTATTTTAGAGGTTTATCTAAATGAATCAAGGTATATGATCCACCCACCCATACGCCCACAACACCCCCCCCCCCCCGCCCACATACACACACACGAAGGCTTTTGCCCTATGTGACTCACTGGTAATAATAAGTTTAAGAGCCAGCGGTTGTGGATCAATGGCTGACTGACACGACACACACACACACACACACACTGAAGGTCCTTCTGCATCACTGTACTTCCGGCTACGACCTGACTATCCCACCAGGCCCTTAAGGGAGGACCTGCCTCTCCCACCAGGTCTTCAGGGGAGGACCTGACTCTCCCACCAGGCCCACAGGGGAGGACCTGACTCTCCCACCAGGCCCACAGAGGAGGACCTGACTCTCCCACCAGGCCCTTAAAGGAGGACCTGACTCTCCCACTAGGCCCTTAAAGGAGGACCCGACTCACGGCTGAATGGTGGACCTTGGCACCTCTTTAGCGTTGACAGTGTAGAGGAATTGACCATTCGTTGATAGATCTGACTCCTTCGTTACTGTCAGCGTTACCAGAAGCAGGAGAGAGAGTCAGTTACTTCCTTTTCTTTCTGAGGGCCCTGACCATTTCGTTAACACCACTAGGAGAGAACTAACTTCTCGTTGATGAATCTCTTTCGTTACTACCAGCAAGAGAGACCCCGACTTCCTTCGTTACCAACAATGCAATAAAACACAAAACAAAAAATTAATGGCATAAGTATATCCATTAATCTATTTACAAACATATAATATATAAAAAAATCTAATTTGCTTTAGAAAAAGTCTTGAGTGACCATGAACTTGGCCAGATCATCCCTCACTCAAGGAGAGAATACACATACATAAGTCAAGTCAGTATGGCCAGACGTTGAGTTGATTAAACCTGAACGAAAAATTTTCCTTCTGCGAACATATGACAAAAAATGATAAGACCCCGGGAGAACAGTTAAGCAGAGGTACAAGGAAAACGAAAAGCATTATATATCACTTTTATGCCGCTCGTAAAAATGGTATAATTGCACTTGGACGATATATATGTAATAAACACAGGAGTTAAGCTCAACCAGTTACCAAATTGACAATTTTTCCATTACAGTACAAAAATATAATGGCGCTCGCTTTTATGCCAATAGTTACCCTCCTCCGCCATGTAGTTCTTGTGCCTATGTTTATGTCCAGTGCCTTATACTTGGGTTGTGTTAGTGTTTATGTATACACTTGGTGAGGCGGACGGTGGCTCCCTTACTCTCGTCTCATGAGTCAGTTTTCACGAATACAACTTTTAGATTATAATGGACAGTTGGAGGTTGAGGTGGTTGAGGGGCATGCAGCACTCGCTTCATGTATTATCTGTCACTTGGTCTCACATGGAGCAGCCCCCAGTCGACCCAGCTGTGGATAGGGACCTGACATTACAGGTGGGGAAATGGAGATGGTCGAATACTCTGCTTTGTCACATATCCGTTTAGAGTACCGGATGCTTAGTGTCTATAGCCTATTGCCCTTATCGAGACGTGAAGCCTAAAGAATCCGTCTTCAGTCATCGAACAAGTTGTAAAACACAATAGCTCACATATGATCAGATATTTCAAGTGTGTGTGTGTGTGTGTGGGTGTGTGTGTGTGTGTGGGTGTGTGTGTGTGTGTGTGTGCGGGCAACAGGCAAGGCTACCCGTTAAGGGGCAATTAAGCTCGAGTGTACAGTGTTGAATGCCACAGCAGCGAGTGACGTCCAACATGACCTAACAGGATCCAAACAAACTGAAACCAACAGAGAGATAACGAAAGAATCTAACTCTACCAAGATAACATAAAACTGGATATATGAATCTTATCTTACTCTATCACTCTAGATATCTTATCATTCTTAGCTTCTTATACGCCAGTGTCTATATCTACAGTATATGACCTTTCTAATATCGCCTCGTAAAAAAACTGTCATATTTTCAATCTTTTTATAACACTCTTATATCACACACCTTATATCCCCTCTCGTTTATACCTCAGTTTTATAGCTCTTATATCCCAGTGCTTCTCTTCCTCATCTCTTATATAGATTTAATGCCATTGTTTCCATCTTCTAGTTTATTATATATTGTTTCCCTGCCATTAATTATATTCTAAAGGTACACATTTTATTTATATTAACGTATATATAAACTTACATATATATAGATATAAATATTCTTGTATTACGACAGTAGACGATAATCTGACACAAAAGAAGAGCACCTGACCTGAAAACTTAACACCGGTAACAGGATAACACACACACACACACACACACACACACA
>CAUDMG010000485.1:1330000-1377500 GCA_958450375.1 Homarus gammarus | reverse complement strand
CTGCGGGGGAGTACCTGGCTCACCTGTCATACCTGCGGGGGAGTACCTGGCTCACCTGTCATACCTGCGGGGGAGTACCTGGCTCACCTGTCATGCCTGCGGGGGAGTACGTGACTCACCTGTCATACCTGTGGGGGAGTACCTAGCTTACTTGACATACCTGTGGGGGGAGTACCTAGCTCATTTGGCATACCTGTTGGGAGTACCTGGCATACCTGTGGGGGAGGACTCATTGATTTCTGTTAGGTGTAGGTGGTGGTCTCACTCACACCTGACACAGCTGGACCCGGGCACCTGTTGTTGGTGGTGAAGGAAAGTGGCACTACTTCCCTGCTACTGATAACTGTTGCCTCACCTAATCTAACCTGACGTAATCTAACCTGACGTAATCTAATCTAAGGTAACTTAATCCAACTTAACCTAACCTAACCTAACCTAACCTAACTCATTCACTCACCTCACCTGATAACCTCTGGTACGGAACTGACCAAATGAACTGACTCTCTTATTACTAGTTGTGGAGTGCATGACTTCATTATACGTATCTTAATTTACAGCACAGAATTATGATTTACCTGACTTAACTATCCAAGACGATAGGACATGAACTGACTCAATGTTACTGTTAATAGATGAATAGACTCGCCCTAAAGAACCAGAGTTATTTTTTTGTTTTACTTTGTACTGATTGTGTTGACGCTTGCTGGTCACGTTGAAAGACCTGACTCTCATTTTATAGTCAATTCTTGAGGATGTATTTTTTTTATAGTGCTGTGGAAGCTTCCTCGTTTTTTATGACTTGACTTAAGTGTTACTTCAAGGAGGAACCTGACCTGACTCTAGAACCTGACATGACTTGCCTCTAAACTATGAACCTGACCCTGATTCTAAACATTAACCTGACCCTATTTCTAAAAATTAACCTGACCCCTGGCTCTAAACATTGACCTGACCCCTGGCTGTAAACATTAACCTGACCCCTGGCTCTAAACATTAACCTGACCCTATTTCTAAAAATTAACCTGACCCCTGGCTCTAAACATTGACCTGACCCCTGGCTGTAAACATTAACCTGACCCCTGGCTGTAAACATTGACCTGACCCCTGGCTGTAAACATTAACCTGACCCCTGGCTGTAAACATTAACCTGACCCCTGGCTGTAAACATTAACCTGACCCCTGGCTGTAAACATTGACCTGACCCCTGACTGTAAACATTAACCTGACCCCTGGCTGTAAACATTAACCTGACCCCTGGCTGTAAACATTAACCTGACCCCTGGCTGTAAACATTAACCTGACCCCTGGCTGTAAACATTAACCTGACCCCTGGCTGTAAACATTAACCTGACCCCTGGCTGTAAACATTAACCTGACCCCTGGCTGTAAACATTAACCTGACCCTTGGCTCTAAACATGACCCGACTTTGGCTCTAGGTACTGTCTTGGAATAGCGGTTTCATGAGAAAATTAAGGTGACCTAATAGGATTTTCGGGTGTATCATGAACTGCTGCCACAATTCAGTAGGTGATGGGGCCTCGTGTGCGGGTGATTGCCGGTCGTGGTGGAGGGAGGGTGGGAGGGAGGGTGGGTGGGTGGGGAGGAAAGGGGGTGGAGGGGAAAGGAGGGAGGGAGGGAGGGAGCAGTGTGGTCTGGATGTACGCCTGCTATTGTGAGCGTATACGCCCCGGGACACACAAGGAAGGAAGGAGGGAGAGAGGGAGGAAGATATGTACAATAGGGAGAGGAAGTGTGGAGGGAGAGTGAAGAGAAAGGAGGGAATGAAAGAACGATGTTTTAATTCAGACTTAATTCAGAGAAAGCGTATACGCCTTAGTCCTCACAGGAAGAGAGTGGGTTTAGGTGTTTTAGGAAAGGAGAGAAATGGAAGGGGTGTATCCCTTACGCATGAGTGTCCGTATACATACAGTATATACGCCTTAGTGCACGCAGGGAGAGAGAAGGGCTGACGGTGATAGGGGATGGAAGGGAGAGGGAGGGAGGAGGAATGTAATAATTATTACGCTTGTGTCATAGCGTACGGAAACGCCTCGATGCACAAGGGGAGACATGGGGAGAGGGGTGGAAAGGGGGGGGGAAGGGTGGAAAGGGGGAAAGGGCGGAAAGGGAAGAAGGAGTGGAGAAGGTGGAAAGGGTGGAACCGAGGGAAGGGTGGATAGGGAGGAAGGGGTGGAAGGGAAGGGTGGAGATTGAAGCGTGAGGAGGGACTGAGCGTCGTGTTTATCACCAGTGTCAGGATTAGTTGTAGTGTGAGTGTTGGGCAGAGTTCACTGTACCACACCAAATGGAAATATATTTGATACATAAGCACCTGCGTCATTAAAACACCTGCACCTGTAACACACCTGCGTCATTAACACACCTGCGCCACTAACTCACTAGCACCTCTAATACATTTGCGTCCTCAGATATATGTAAACATGTAAACACACAAATCTGTATACACACACACACACACACACACACACACACACACACACATGAAATAAACAACAATATACAATAACACCATCTTTAACATTTTTGTTTTCGTCATGTGTGCATCTATAAGTATGTACGTATGACTATGTGTAAGTGTGTGCGTATGTAATTACCACGACGTCCAACATACGCACATCAATAATGACCCAGTGTCACCAGTGCCATGACCTTTAGCGATATAAGATGACCTCAAGTGCTGACCTCTGGTGGTGACTCAACATTATTTTTTCTTGTACTATTTTTTCAGCTTAGAAATAATAATAATAATAATAATAATAATAATAATAATAATAATAATAATAATAATAATAATAATGTTTAATTTAGAGTTATTTACACATACAATTTAAGGGAAGACGATTCTATACATTATATATTACATAAATTATTACTATACAAACAACTATAAGCAAAAGAAACAGAAGGTGAAGATTATATATTAACTCACATAACTAAGACGTGATTAAAGCAACACCAGTAGTGAATAATTACGTAATGAATCTTATCATATGTACCAATGTGTAGAGAAGGAAATGTATCTTTATAATAACAAAACTCGACTTGGAGAGCTTAATGTACAGTATACCATCAACAGCGCGAGTAAGTGAAATGTGGCGGGAGATATCCGTAGACTTTACGCCCGGCCTGATTTCCTCTCTCTCTCTCTCTCTCTCTCTCTCTCTCTCTCTCTCTCTCTCTCTCTCTCTCTCTCTCTCTCTCTCTTTCATAAACTCCTAACTGTAATTAACAACCATTTATAAAGTTATCTGGCATCTTGTGGTTGCCTCCCAGTGAAGTGATACAAATTACTCTAAGCCTCTTTCACTTATTTCATGAAATCAGTGTTTGTAAAGTTCTTAGTTTTAGAAATTTGTTGGTTGTCGTAAAGCGATTATAATACTTGTTACGTCTTCAGATCTTGTGAGAGAGAGAGAGAGAGCGAGAGAGAGAGAGAGAAAGAGAGATATTGCTACATGCGCCTACTACATCCTCTAAGCTCTAGGAATAAAATTATCTTGAAAAAACTCATTGAGCACGAAGCCTTCCGTACACAAGGAGGTTACTATGGCTGGCATTGCACTTGACTGTATTTATTTTCCCCAACTGTGCAGGTGAGCTCTATATTCACTCGGCCACCACAGCCTATCCTATCACTTACCATTTCACCCTTTATCCTATCTCCCCTTTTCACCCTTTATCCTCCCTCCCCTTTTTACCCTTTATCCTCCCTCCCCTTTTCTTCCTGCATCGTTATTCTCTCTCCTGCCCTCATCGTTGACCCTCATTCTCTCCCCTTCCCCTCACTCTCTCCCCCTCCCCCTCACTCTCTCCCTTTCACCCTCACTCTCTCCCCTTCCCCTTCCCCTCACCCCCTCCCTACCATGCCAGCTCCCCCTTGACAATTTAATGACAGTAATTTATGGTGACTTGTGTCTCAATAACTCCCATAAGAATATTTTTCCCTCTGACAATTTTTTTAATTTTTTTTATATATTAGAAATTGGGGTCAAAAAGTTATATTTTTGGGGGTAATTACTTGTTATAATGACACCAATATTAATGTTATCTCGTTTTTCATTCCTAATTACTCGCGGAGTCTAATTTTCGATGGTGATTTTTTTTTCCTGTTAATTTGGACTAAAGTCAAATATTATATCAAGGTCCAACTCCAATCATAGGATTATGTGTTATGATAATGAGGTGTTAAAGAGAGAGAGAGAGAGAGAGAGAGAGAGAGAGAGAGAGAGTAGTAGTAGTAGTAGTAGTAGTAGTAGTAGTACCTGTTTTATTATCATCATCATCATCACCATCATCATCATCACCATATAAATTAATTGTGTCCAGAATAAGACATTTTTTTTCCTGTGCTGAAATGACATACAAGGTGGTGTGAGCGTACTGAACAACGCTTAATATATGCCACTGTTCTCTGACTCTAATATTACGGGAAGTGAATTTCATGAACCGAAAATGACTATTGAATTAGCAATTCGTGAAGCTAGCTCTCTCTCTCTCTCTCTCTCCTTATTTGTCTGTCTGTGTATTTGTCTATCTGTCTGTATGTGTGTGTGTGTGTGTGAGTGTGTGTGTGTGTGTGTGTGTGTGTGTGTGTGTGTGTGTGTGTGTGTGTGTGTGGTGATCAGGGACAGACTCGAATTAATGAACATCTCATTATTAAAACGTATGTCCAATGGATACAATTATCACCACTATCACCATCCCTGAGAGCTCTAGTTGTGAGACGATTGTGTGAGGGAGATGTAGCAGTGGTGGTGAGGTGAGGTGAGGTGAGGTGAGGTGAGGTGAGGTGAGGTGAAGTGAGGTGAGGTGAGGTAACAGTATATGAGGGAGAAGCAATTGGGGTATTAAGGTGAACAGTCATAGAGCCTTGACACACCATCAGCTCAGACCATCATCAAAGACACAAGGAGTCTCTCTTGTTGATCCAGCCCGCTAATCTACCTGAAATTGTGTTTACGAAGTCTAGAAGTGGAATTGGATGCCCCACCTCAACAGGATATAGTACACTAAGTCTGGGTAGATAGATAAGGAAGCTCTCACACACAGTACTCGATCCTATCATGATTCCCGACTGATATGAGGTACGCATCCTCAGCTGGGTCGACTCGGGGTGACCTGGTCGTGAATTTTATAAGTATTTAGGGAAGGGTATTAGTATTTTTTTTATACTCAGACGAGGTATAAATACTGTAGGTTAAAAATAGATAAAATGGCGGACCCGTAACCTAACCTAACCTACCCTGAATAAAAAAACAACAATAAACAAATGAAATAGATAAATAGCCAGATTAAAAATAATAAAATATACATATAAACAGACAGACAGACAGACACACACACACACACAGAGACAGCGGGATAAAGAGAGAGAGACTAATTATTTCCTCTCCTTTCTCTGTGTTCAGGACGTGCCATGACTATATGCACACATCTAATGTTAAATGAAAATCTCTCTCTCTCTCTCTCTCTCTCTCTCTCTCTCTCTCTCTCTCTCTCTCTCTCTCTCTCTCAAGCTAAGTAACCCGCGGACTTTGACTAACCGTATATCATTTCCATCATTTCACCCATTTTTCAGTGAGGGGGGGAGGGTGATAGGGGTGGGGGAGGGTGATAGGGGTGGGGGAGGGTGATGGGGGTGGGGGAGGGTGATGGGGGTGGGGGAGGGTGATGGGGGTGGGGGAGGGTGATGGGGGTGGGGGAGGGTGACGGGATGGGAGGGAAATAAAGTACGAGGAAAGAACAAAAGAGAGAGAGAGAGAGAGAGGTGTGGTACTGAGGGGGGAGGGAAATGGAGTATAGGGTGAAGGAGAGTGAAGGAGGGGGATATGGATTTGTTGGAAAAGGACAAGGAAGGAGGTAGGGGAGGAGAAAGAGGAGGAAGAAGAAGGCAGAAGAGGAGGAGGAGGAGGAGATGGTTGTTTGTCTGGTAAAGGAGGAAGGAGCTGGAATGGGGGAGAGCGTAGAAGGGAATGGGATAGAATAGGAAGTAGTAGAAGGGAGTGGGAGGGAAATAGAAGGCAGTAGAGGGAGTAGGAGGGAGTGAGGGGGAGTAGGAGGGAGTGGGGGGAGTAGGTGAGGTACGTACTGGAAGCTATCAATCAAGGGTATGTGGAGTGGTCAGCCGGAGGAGGTGGAAGGGGAGAAGATGAGAGAGGAGGAGGAGGAAGAATAAGAGGAGGAGGAAGACGAAGAGGAGGAGAATAAGAAGGGGAGGAAGAAGTACAGGAGGTAAGGAGGAGAGTAAGAGAAATAGGATGTGTAGAAGAAATAGAGAGGGGTGGAAGAGGAGGCTGTACTGGAGGTGTGACACAGCAGGAGTGAACACAACACCAGGACACAGTATGCTATGGTAACCGACAGAGGAAGTAACAGTGTCATTTGTATCAACACGAATACGATAGGTAGCTCTCTTTCTCTCTCTTTAACTCTCTCTAACTTTCTTTAACTCTGTTTGTCTGTCTCTGCTTCACTCTGTCTCTCTGCTTCACTCTCTCTGTCTCTCTCCAACTCTCTCTCTAAGACTTCCATGACCCCTTCACCTCCACCCTAATGATCTCAACAGGACTTTATGCATGAAATAATTAAATACAAACACCACACCCACACACCCACTTACACCCACTTACACCCTGTACCTCTACCACCATCACCAGTATTACACCACCAACATTACTCACTATGCAATTGACCTCTCTGCATAAAACTGTCATTTCAGTAATTAAATCCTTCACTTGTGACTTTCATCACTGGCATAATTACCCTGTTCTGACAACCTGACCTGACCTTTGATCTAAGAGGATTCATTTGAAGTGAGTTATCCAAGAGGAGACCTCATTTGAATTCTTCTTATAGGTAATAATAATGGTTAAATAGTCGTCAATAGCTTACACGACATAAGGCTTCAGTGGAGACTAGTATGTAGTAAACTGTGTATGTATGTATTTATATGTGTATGTATGCGTGTATGTGTATGTATACATGTGTGTGTATATATCAAACCTACATAGTCACACCAGGATACAATTAGCATTACTGTTCACTACCGCCTCACCTTGACGTTTGTAATTACGTTATGTTATGCAAAAGTCTCCATTGATCTCGAATAACCAGACATAACAAACGACACAATGAACTTTACTAAGAAAATATTTAAAACTTTTGAGGAATATAACCGTATGTTAATGAACTTATTGTCAAGAGTATTATCACTATTGCGAATATTACCATTATTAAACCTTCTATCATATTCTTATACATACATACATACACATACATACATACATACATACATACATACATACATAGGAATATTATCCCTTTAGAATATTACAGTAAGACAGTTCTAAACGTGATCAGAATACTTTGATAATATCTTCTGTCATTAAGGTTAAATGAGGCTGTATTGAGAGAGAGAGAGAGAGAGAGAGAGAGAGAGAGAGAGAGAGAGAGAGAGAGAGAGAGAGAGAGAGAAATTATATTGAGATAGGCAAAAAGATGTAGACAGACAGACAGACATACCTACAGACAAATTTACAGACAAAGACAGACATACCTATCTTCAAATCGACAGACAGACAGACAGAAAGACACACAGACAGACACATCTCATAGCTCACAATACGGTCAACAGCCCCATTAATTAGTCCCTTGATAGCCCCAGGTATTATGCTTCAAGGACCAGGTATTATGCTTCAAGGACCAGGTATTATGCTTCAAGGACCAGGTATTATGCTTCAAGGACCACTGGTATAAACCCTCTGGGAAGAAGACACTAACCCCTTCAGTATCTTCGACGATAAACCCTTGAGTACGATACTTTCGCTTTTTGAGTACGATACATTAACCCTAGATTACGATAATTTGTCCCTTGAGTACGATACATTCACCCTTTGAGTACGATAAATTGTCTCTTGAGTACGATACTTTGTCCTGTAGGTACTCAGCCTTCTTGAGTACGTCATGATATCCTCTCGATGAGTAATCCTGTTGAGTACGATGCAGTCACGCTTTGAGTACGATAGCTCATTTATTCCCTTAAAATGGATTCGCAACCATTGGAGGATGCCATAATTCCTTCCTTCCTTCCTTCCTCCTCCTCCTTCCTTCCTCCTCCTTCCTTCCTTCCTTTCTCCTTTCTTCCTTCCATCCCCTTCCCTACTCTCCCTTCTTCTGTTCCGTCTTCTCTCTTATTCGTCTTTCATATGCATTTTTCTCTTCTTCTTCTTATTCTTCTTCCTCCTCTTTCCTCCCTGTTTATTCCCCTCTCCTTCTTTCCTTCTTCATCTCTGTTTTCCCTCTCCTCCTACCATCCTTTTCTCCCCTTCCATTTCCCCTCTTCTCCTTCACACCTATCATCCCTCTACCTTCTCCTCCATCTCTCCTCATCTCCTTCTTCCACCTCCTCTCTCCTCCTTTCTTCCTCTTCCATTTCCTCTCTCCTTTTTCATCCATCTCTTTCCTCCTTATTTCTCTCCCATCTCCTCTATCTTCCTGCCCCCCCCCCTACTCTTCCATCTCCCCTCTCCACCTTTTCCTCTCCCCTCACCTTAATTCCCCCTTCTCTCCCCTCCTTCCCCCTTAAATATTAATTGACCTACCTGTGTGTCATGCTATAGACGGGTCATACATACGGCTGACAGACACGCCAGAAAGTTAATTGGTTTTAGTGAGGTTTGTTAAATCTGTGTGTGTGTGTGTCTGTAAATATGTTTTTATAAGTGAATGAGACAGACAGACAGACAGACAGACAGACAGACAGACAGACGTTAAAAGAAGGTAGATAGAATGAAAACAGAAACATGGGAAAAAAACATTTAAGAATAAAAATATTAAATAACCTCAACAATTTCAAGCAAGGAGACGAAAAAAAAATGATACAGAAACGAAAAAAAAAAAAAACATTATAAAAAAAACTGGCAAAGAGAATCAAGAATAACACAGCATGAATGAGACACAGTAAAAGACATAAGTGTTTACCTGGGCAAGACACACACACACACAGACACAGACACATAGTGGACCACCTACTTGAGACACGGTGTGCTCTCTCTCTCTCTCTCTCTCTCTCTCTCTCTCTCTCTCTCTCTCTCTGCTAAATATACTTTCCTGCTCTTCACAACGTAAGCTTCTTGAAGGCAGATGGTCACGTCTTCTCACTGGCGGTCAAAGGTTAAGTACTACTTAAAGTAATTCCCTTGAGGTTTAGGGTCAAGTAAAACACCTAAGGTCAAAAGTCAAGTGATACCCTGAAGGTCAAAGGTTAAGAGATACACTTGAGGTTTAGGGACAGGTAATACCCTGGAGGTCAAAGGTTAATTGATACCCTGAAGGTCAAAGGTCAAATAATAATCTGAAGGTCATTAGTGATACAAATCTGTGATAAAGTTCAGCAATTTATTGAGTAAATATAGTGTGTTTTGAGAGAGAGAGAGAGAGAGAGAGAGAGAGAGAGAGAGAGAGAGAGAGAGAGAGAGAGAGAGAGAGAGAGAGAAATTTAAAACACGCGTTAATAAGATTCTAAAATTAACTCACTATACGCGTATTAACCATAGGAAATCTAATACACTTCCTTTACTAGGCACAATAAGCTGACTATAACGAAAACCAATCAGTTCTTAACAAATTATCCATATAAACCAAAAAAACAGCCATTCACTATAGAGCCTTAGAGAGTCTTTTACATACTCCCTACACCCTATATCGTCTACTGTTATCCATACACCAATCCAGCTTAAAGTTGCCCACGCGATTAGTTGAAGAAATAGCCACGGATTATAACAATATAGGGTCAGTGGATACATCACGACAAGATCTCGGATAAGTTCAATAATCGGTATCTTTTGTCATCATTGTACAAAGTTATGGCCACTTGGACTTTGTTGTGGCGCTCGGTGTGTGGAGAATCGTCCCAGCTTTTATCGGCAGCTTTCATCTGTTTTGCTATACTCGTTGACAAATAGCGGGAATAGCGGAAATAAATGTGTGTGTGTGAGGGAGAGAGTAAAGAAAGAGAGAGTAGGAGACAGATAAAGAGAGAGAGAGAGAGAGAGAGATATGGTAAGACAAAGAAAGAAAAAAGGAATGAATAACAAAGTTTAAGAAAGAATGAATGAAAGAAATGTTGAAATAAAATGCGGGAGTGAAAAAAGATAAAATAGTAAAAAAAGTAAAAAAAAAAATAAAAGAGAGAAAGAGATAAAAGAAAAAATAAAGATAAATTAATGAAAACAAGAATAAAATAAAATAGTTTTAAGAGAAGTGAAAGAAAGAGAGAAATGATAGAATATAGCAGGGAATTAAAGAAACAAACAAAGAATGAAATGAAAGAGAGAAGAAAGAATGAAGAGAAAAGAGGACGGATGAAGTAGGTGGTAGCGAAGGTCATGCGTGCGTGACCTGACCCCCTCAACACACCCTCATCATCATCGACCTGTCATGCACACTCTCCTCCTCTCTCTCTTGTCACCTCTTTTATTCTCACCTCTTCCTTGCTTCTTTCATTTGGTGGTCATGCAATCTCTCTCTCTCTCTCTCTCTCTCTCTCTCTCTCTCTCTCTCTCTCTCTCTCTCTCAAAACACACTATAATCACCCCCATAGACTCATACGCGTGTAATGTTTACTAGAAAAAAAACGCACAACATTCTACAGGGCGTTAAACCATGTAAATAACACCTTTATTTAATCTTAAAAGCGTCTAACGTAGAGAACAAGACTTAGCGAAGGTGTTTTGACTCCCCCCTGGCCAGAGAAATACCTTAAACACAGAGCCACAACAAGAGGGTTTTAGATTTATTGTCATTCTTGTAAAAAAAAATTAAAAAAAAATTGAGAGAATGGAGAGGGGAGAAAGAGAGGGAGAGGGAAAAGGTGAGAGAGAAAGAGAGAGAGCAGGACAGACACCCAGACACCCAGAGAGAGAGAGAGAGAGAGAGAGAGAGAGAGAGAGAGAGAGGGGGAAGAATGAAAGAGAGGGGAGAGGGAAGAGAGACAAAGAGGAGGAAAGGGATAGAAAGGATTAATATGCAGACAGACAGACAGACAGACAGACAGACAGACAGACAGACAGTATCTATTCAACACCCAATCAAATTAATCTCAATAAATAAAATCAGTTTCCAGTAATAGCTTAATAAACAAGTGAGACCTCCATCTAACGAACTATATAGAGATAATAGTCCGCTATATCGAGGGTCTGTTAGATGCAAAACCCCAATCTAAAGGTTGAGAAAAGTCCGTTTTATCGAGGTTTTACTGTAGGGGGTGTTTACATTCCAGGATTTGTTTACACCTGAAGTCAAATAGCTCGAGTGTGAGTGAAGATATCCTGTTCCTATTCTCCTGCTGTACTTAACATGGGACAGATTGTTTGATGCAGTTGGTGGCGATGTTTGACCCTTGTGTGTGGGAGGGTGGGTGTGGGTGTGTGGGTGTTGTGTGTGGGAGGGTGTTGTGTGTGGGAGGGTGTTGTGTGTGGGGGAGGGTGTGTGGGTGTCGGTGTGAGTGTTGCGTGTGGTGTGGGAGGGTGTGTGGGTGTGGTGTGGGAGGGTGTTGTGTGTGGGGGAGGGTGTTGTGTGTGGGGGAGGGTGTTGTGTGGGAGGGTGTTGTGTGGTTGTGTGGGTGTGATGTGGGAAGGTATGGTGTGTGTGGGAAGGGGTGTGGATGTTGTGTGGGTGTGGTGTGGAAGGGTGTTGTGTGTAGGAAGGTGGTGTGGATGTTGTGTGGGTGTGGTGTGGAAGGGTGTTGTGTGTGGGAGAGGGTTGTTAGATGTGGGAGGGTGTCATTGGGTGTATGGGAGGGGGGTGTGTGTTATTGGGTGAACTGTATGTATATTGATGTTTAGTGAGGGAGAAATGGAGAAGAGCCAAGTGTTTCCCCGTCTGTCTGTCTGTCTGTTTCTTCTTATGATGTTATTCCTACCTCTTCCTCCTCATTCCTCTTCTCTATCCTTCCCCTACATTTCTTCATCTCACTGTTTTATCTCAGTTTATTCCTCTCTCTCTCTCATCCTTCATCACTCTCCATCTCACTCCTCATGTCCTTGGCTCCTCCTCTCACCCTCCAATCTCCCATCTCTCTAACCAACACCCTCAAGGACGTACCACTTATCACTCCTACCCATTACCTCATCCTCGACGATGGGGGGGAAAACAAAAAAGAAAACGAGAATAAGCTTGAAGGGGGAAACTCGTTCAATTTCGTCTCCGTTTTCTATGGATTACGACTGCTACTTTACCGTTGTATTGTTATCAGTTTGTTGTGTGTTTGTTGAGTGTGTATTGGGTGTTTGTTGAGTGTTTGTCGAGTGTTTGTCGAGTGTTTACTGAATGTTCATTAGGTGTTGGTGGTGTTGCTACGGCCGCCACCGCTGACTCAAAAAAAGACGAGAAGCTCTTGAGCATCACTTTAATGGCAAGATTTGTACCGTTCAAGAGGCTTCTGTTTGTTTTTCAAGACCGCTAAAGTGTGTGGGAACGAGTCGCTTATCGCATATACATAAGGTGTGTGTGTGTGGGGGGGGGGGGGGTGTTTGTATATGACTTATGTTTGTTTAAAGGTGTACGTGTGAATGTTTGCTTAAGCCTCTCTCTCTCTCTCTCTCTCTCTCTCTCTCTCTCTCTCTCTCTCTCTCTCTCTCAAACTGTTCCCTCTTTTATTCTCGCTCTATCTCTCTATCCCTTATTCTTTCTTTCTCCTCCTCCCTCTCATTTTCTCTCCCCTTCTCTCCGTCTCTCCTGCCATCTACCTCCTCCTACTCCATCTTGGTCATCCACTTCACCCTCAAGAGGTTGTAAGTGGCCGCCTCGCTGCCTCAGTCTCCTGTCACTTTAGGTAACAGAGGAAAAATATGCTTGCTCTCTCTCTCTCTCTCTCTCTCTCTCTCTCTCTCTCTCTCTCACACCTGTTCGTTTTTGTACTTTTCTTCTCTTGTCCTATCTCCGTTTTGGTTCTCTCCACCCCCTCCCTCCCCCCTCTCTCTCCTTTTCTCCCCTCCTTCTCCTCCCTTTCCCTTCCTCCCCAAGCTGTATGTTTTGTACTGGACTACTATTTATAATCCACGACACGTACAGAGTATCGCTTGGGGTAGCCGGACAACCTACCACTCACTGTCTTGTTTGTTTTGCCTTCTTCGTTCTCACCATGATTCTAGTGAGATTATTCCCTGGTTTCATTCCTACGCGTTGTTGATGTTTAGGGATTATTTTTTTGTTTTTCATTGTTGTTTTGGATATATAGTTTTGTTTTCTTTTGGTTTGACTTTTTTTCATTAATCTATTTTTTTTTTTCTGGGTAGGTTGGGGTGGGTAAGTAGGGGGGGAGGGGGGGGGGTTGTTCGTGTACGTTTGCATGTGTGTGTGTGTGTGTGTGTGTTTTTTTAATATTGATCATGTATTGTACTGTACGTTAAGGTTTGGTTAGGTTAGGCTAAATTAGATCAAATTAGGTTTACTTAAGTCTTGATCCTAGGGAGTGGTGAATCTTATAATACTCCGTAACTTAGAATAAGAAGGTTCTTAGGGCGGTTTAAGGGACTCCAACATCTTGAAGGAACTAGGTCTCGTTTTTTCTTTTGATTCTCGTAAAAGGAGTAAAAAATGTCAACACTCTCGGACGCTTCTTAGCATTAGAGGGAAAACAAACACGTCTTTGAACAATCTCGGAGTCATTTTCTCCATCCGAAGACTTTAACAAGCCTAAGCAGTTTTACCCTTTGAGGAAGATGTTTGAACGCTTTGAGGTTTGAGGGTCGGAGTTTAACCTTCTGGGGATTATGGTTTAAACCTTTAAGGAGGATGTTTTAACATTATAAAGGAGGTAGTTTGGTCAAATGAGAATAATGGTTTAACATTTTGGGGATAATGGTTTAACATTTTCAGAATAATGGTTTCATCATATGGAGACGATGGTTCAACCCTTTCTTCCTCAAAGAGCTAAATACCAAAAGCTCAACTTTCACCTGGTCCTGCAAGTCTCTCAAGAAAGTGAGCATCACTTTCCCTCTTTGAGAGGAGGATGAAAGAGAATTTACCAAGACTCAGCCCAACTTTCCCTTTCTCTCAAAAGTCTTTTAGCATATCGTGAGACTTTCCCCTCTTAGAAAGGGAAGAAGGAAGGAATATGTACGTGTAGATCCATACCCAACTCTCTCCTGCTCTAACAAGTCATAGATGAAAGTGGACATAGGTTTCACTCACATAGAAAAACGAAAGGTTAAAGAAAGTTGAATAATTATAACTACTGTCCTACTTTCTCTTGCTCATGGAAGTCACCTTGAAGAAATTAAGCATCACTTTCCCATGTTAAAAAAATTAATGATATAGAATAGAAAGCATTATCAATTTCCCCAAATACTAAACTTTCTCCTCCTACTCTCATTCCAAGTCTAAGAAGGAGGCGAGCATCACTTTCCCTTATTAGAAAGGAAGGAGTAATAACGACATGATTACCATAAAAAGAGAAAGTATCCTCAAGTTTCCACGTACTAACTTTCCCTTACCTTCATTACAAGTGTTAGGAGAAAGCGAGCATCACTTTCCCCTCTTACAAAAGGAAGGAAAGGAGGAAGGTTGAGAAATTAGTGCGACTAGGAGCCAACTTTCTCCTACTCTTCCTCTTGACCCGCCACGGCAAACTCCTTTCTCCACCTCCTCCACGTACTCTCGCTCACTCTCCCCCGGGGACTGTGTCAAGTGAGAGGTTGGCAAGAGAAGGAGGGTAGAGGAGGAAGCGCTGGGGAGAAATTGGAGAGGTTGGAGTGGGAGGTGAGTGGTGGTCGTGGTGAGGGGGGTTAAAAGAGTGACAGACAGACAGACAGACAGACAGACAGAAACAGACAGACAGACAGAGACAGACAGACAGACAGATGCATAGATAGAATTTGATGGGGATATTTACACACTGTTACACACACTAACAAACACACACAGACAGACACAAACAAACAAACACACACAAACAAACACACGTACACAATTCCCCCTCCCTATGCTAACAAAACAATCATAAACTATTCAGAATAACTTCACCAAAAAATGTATATATTTACACGTTTTTTTTTCCCCCACTGGATTTTATTTTTTACTTTCCTAAATAAACCAAAATATGAAAATATCTCAAATAAATAAACACCCCTCCACCCCCTCTTAACCCCCACTCACCCCACCCAACCCCACTCCCTTTCCCCCACTCCCCCCCCCAAAAAAAAAATATATCAAAACAACTTCGTCAAAAAAATATATATAATTTATGCATAATTTTTGTCATCCCGGTTCTTGTAATTTTGCCTCATATTTTGTCCCAGGCTGCATGACGCGAACTATTTTTTGTCTCCCACGCGCTCAGTAGACGCTAACAACCACTCCGTTTATGCATGACGATAACATTTTCTCATTCCAGGTAATGTGGCTGAGACGTAGAGGTTATGTGGGGGTGACTAATGACGGATGATGATGCTGTAGGGGTGAGTGTTGATGGGTGAGGAGATTATGGGGTGAGTCATGGGTGGAGAGTTGATGGAGTGGTTGTAGGGGGTGAGACATAATGGATGGGGTCTCTTTCTCTCTCTCTCTCTCTCTCTCTGGTACCCATGTTAGACTCAGTACAACCATTAGTGTAACCATTACTCCAATTATTGTCACTAGTACATTTTAATTACACCATTACACATGTTATTTCTCTATTATATAATTTAACCCGTGTCTTGGTGTCTAAACTCGTAAGGTGTAGATTACCTGTGTGGCTAGAGGCGGGATACCTGAATGATTAAGGTGTGTTGCTATATTAAAGATGTGTCCTGGTGTGTTGTGCAAATGTTGTATATTTTCACTGATGTTGAGATGTGTGTGTGTGTGTGTATGTCTGTGTGTGTGTGTGTATGTGTGTGTATGTGTGTATGTGTGTGTGTGTGTGTGTATGTTACTCCTAAGACTGAAATTGTTGCCTGAAAAAAATAAAAAATAAAAATTTTCTGACACATGGACGATGTTGGAACACTGCACACAGTCAGAGGGCGGGAGGGGAGAGGGAGGTAAGAGGGAGGGGATAGGAGAGGGGAGAGAGGGAGAGGAGAGGGGAGAGAGGGAGAGGAGAGGGGAGAGCAGGCTTGTTTGCTCGGGAGAGTTTCATACATGGATCACTGAGTAGCGGTGACTGGAGAGAGAGAGAGAGAGAGAGAGAGAGAGAGAGAGAGAGAGAGAGAGAGAGAGAGAGAGAGAGAGAGTAGGAAGGTTGAGAGAGTAAGAATGTTGAGAAAGAAAGAAGGTAGAGAGAGAGAGAGAGAGAGAGAGATAAAAGGTAAGAGGGTAGAGAAAGAGAGTGGGAGAGTTAAGCAGTGAAAGGAGTGAGGGAGAGAAAAGGAGAAACGGGGAGGAAGGGAGATAAAAGAATGAGGAAGTGGATAAGAAATAGGGAAAAATTTAGGAGGGAGAGGAACAGAGAAGCGTAGGAGGAAAAGGAAGGGGAATACAGATGAGGGAAAGAATGGGTTAGGGAGAGGTAGTGAGAGGGAAAAGGTTGGTTGAAAGAAAGGAGGGAATGAAGGAGGGGATAAGGTGATGAGTCAAACAACAACAGGTGGGAAAGGAGAGGGGAGAAGGTAGTGAAGGAGAAAGGAAAAGGGATGGGAAGGAGAGAGAGGAAAGACGCTCGAAGGAAGAGGTGTAGGCAAAGTAGCAGAGGAGAAATTTGGCTAGGTGGGAGAGAAAAACGAGAAAGGAGAGAAGAGAGAGAGAGAGAGAGAGAGAGAGAGAGAGAGAGAGAGAGAGAGAGAGAGAGAGAGAGACCACCTTCCTTCAGTACCTGTCTGGGTTAAAATTGATTTTTTGCTCAGTCAAGTGTCGAGTGACTCAATCTTGCGGTGTCAGGGAGGAGAGGCGAGTGTTTCCGGGTGTGATGAAGGCGCCTACCACAACCTACCATTACTACCACAATCTACCACTATTACTACCCCAATCTACCACTACTACTACCACAACCTACCACTATTACTATCACAACCTACCACTACTACTTCCACAATCTACCACTACAACTACCACAACCTACCATTACTACTACCACAACCTACAACTACTATTACTACAACCTACCATTACTACTACAACCTACCATTACTACCACAACCTACCACTATTACCACAACCTACTACTACTTCTACCACTATTGTCAACAACCACTACTACCACAACCTACCACTATTACCACAATCTACCATTACTACAACCACTATCGTCAACAAACACTACTACCACAATCTACTACTACTACCACAACCTAACACTACTACTACCACGACCTACCACTACTACTACAGACTGCTACCACCACTACCATCACAACAACCACCATCCACAGCTACTACCACTACCTGTCTACCAAACACAACCAGTATCTACCATCGCTATCTACAATGACAATTAGCACCACTACCTGCTAACCAACACCTAGCATAGCTACTACCACAACTACCTACCTACCACAACTACCTGCCTACCTACAACAACTACCTTACAATTTCGACCGTCACCGCTACCTACTATCAACGCCGGTTTGCTATCACACCAGGAACAACTACCACTACGACTATTACTACTACTACTATTACTACACAACTACTACTACTACCATCAAGCTTCCTGGTTATCGGTAACGAAGACCAGAAAATACAAAAGAAAAATCAGATTAAAATATTCAATGCCAAATGAGGTGTAATTTGTAGTGACGTAGAGGTCAGTACTTTTCCCTAGCAGAGCTGACAATGTGCTGACAAATAACCTGACGAGTACCTTCCTTAACACCCCCCCCCCCCTTACTCCCGGCCAGCTGACGACTAGGGTGCATGTACACAAACAACTGTACCGATCCTCCTCCTCACCACCTACTACCTCGTAATTTCCTTCACATTTATTTCTCATTAATTATACGACGTAGCGGAGGACCATTCCGTTCCCTGTTGATCCACAGCTCTCGTCAGGCAGAACCTTAGCTCAGCCAGGGCTCAGGGTACGGGTCCTACACCTTGATTTAGGCGGGCTAAGTGTGTGATTTTCAGGGGACAGGCAATCTAAGTTCGCGTGTCAGGGCCACATCCGTCAGGGCGATAACGTGTGGGTAAGGCTGTATCGCCATAGTGACACACACAACTCTCACCCAAACAGACATGGTGTGCTCTCTCCCTCCCTCCCTCGCCTGTCACAATCTTCCGCCCCCAAGATTATTTTGGGAGTAATTCGTCTATGGTCTTGATTTATGACTTATTGCAGCCACCACTTAATGATACTCGTGTGTGTGCAGGCCTTATGTTGATCCTAAAATTACTTCTCTAATAACTCACCATCGGGGCCCCGGACGGCAGGGTCATCAAGCATCTCTCGGAAAATGAAAGCCACACTACCATAGCCTGACTGGAAGATTTATTTCCCTAGAGAAGGATTCACGAGTTAGTGTTCAGAACTTTTATAAACGCGCACCGCTGCCAGGCCACTTTGTGCCGGGTTTAATGCCTGCTAACCACACTCAGATATTTTTATTTGAGGGCGAGCATTCCAGCTATAAGAATACCTGGGAGAGCCGCCCAGGTGATGGAGCCTGACGTAAACAGATTCCTCCGGATGATGCAGCACCTGGCAGGGGGGGCGGGGGGGTAAACACGGACAAAGGAACGCTTCCCCGTGAGCTCTCTTCAATAATCCAGCAGGTCGTCATTAAGCTAACGTACTTAGCATTCAGCCATGTAAAAAAGCTGTGAGTATCGCACGAACATCGGCGGAGGATCACGCACTGACGTGTCTCACACACTCATTCAGATTTTTCAATACCCGCAGTGCGATTGTCACACAATGACGCCTGACATGTCTTGTTGTTAACAATGGGTAGTCGTTGCTGGTAACTTATTGAAATATGGTTTTCCAGACATTCTACAGAAATATGACGTATATTGGACATTCCTCTCTATCTTTTTTTATGCATGTGTGTAACGCGATCTTATGGTTACCTTGGGTGTCGTGCGCTCACAACATTACTTAGAAAATACGATGGAAATCCTCTAATGAATATTGGTAAGGAAAGAGTTTATTATCATACATCAGCAACCAACACCTGTCTCACCTTACCTGACAGTCCATGACACTAAAGTTTATCAACTATTTCACTTGTGAAGGTCACGTTAAGTACAGGAGCCCACGCCAGAGAAGCCCTTGTGGCACTCGCTTTGTGTTTTTGACCCGAGTCTTGGCCAGAGGTCACGACGGGTCCCTCCTCCTCCAGGCAACTACGACTCACTTGTATTGTAATAGTTCCTTCAACCTCCGCCAGGGACAACCTCATGTCAATATCGACCTCTGCTTGTGAGGCCTAAGTTGCCGCCCTGGAGGGAGGACAACGAAGCCCACGTCACACCCACGTCACTGAGCACTCTAGCCATGCTTGTAGACGTCTGGCTCTCTGACGTTTCGATCTAGATTAATTCAAGCTTTTCCCTGGTCTCCGATACAAATGACTGACACGCACACACACACACACACACACACACACACACACACACACACACACACAAAGATATACACACCGTGATATATTTTGCATTATATTAAGGAGTGTGTTTCCTCTTTTTTTCCCAGTAATGGAATAAATACATTATATCTAAGGTAATTACTTGACAAGGTTTGGAACGAAATCCTTCAACTTGTGTCTGAGAAAAGGATATATTTGATGGATAGGAGGGGGTGTATGGATAGGTGCCTTGGATGGATAGGAGGGAGTGTGTGGATTGGCGCCTCATTAATGTCTTTCACTGCTATCAAGACAAGAGATGACACACATATCGAGACACAAACCGCTCAGGTAATTCAGGTGAGGTTTATACTCTTCCATGCTGGACACCTTTAAGGAATTCTTGTGTCACAGTGCTTACAAACTCAGGTGTTTTAAGTGAGAGGGTTGCTGCCTGTGTCCGTCCATCAGGTAAAGTTATATCACGAGGGAGCGCTTTGTGATTACTACAGAACAACCACAAACTCTTCACCACAACCATAAAACTCTTCACCACGACCACAAAACTCTTCACCACGAGCACAAAACTCTTCACCACGAGCACAAAACTCTTCACCACGACCACAAAACTCTTCACCACGACCACAAAACTCTTCACCACGACCATAAAGTTTTCACCACAACCATAAAGTCTTCACCACGACCACAAAACTCTTCACCACAACCACAAAACTCTTCACCACAACCATAAAGTCTTCACCACGACCACAAAACTCTTCACCACGACCATAAAGTTTTCACCACAACCATAAAGTCTTCACCACGACCACAAAACTCTTCACCACAACCACAAAACTCTTCACCTCAAACACAAAACCTCTTCACCACAACCACAATTTAACCAAGAATATCTCACAGGGAGTTGTACTTGATCTATATATGGTCAGCATCAGATCTTCCTTTACACATGGAGAGTTTCACCTCAACAGCAATCTTTTTTTTTCCTCCCCTCAACACCTCAGCGCTGACAGCCACGGCAGTCATATATCACCAGAGATGCAAAGAATACCTTCTTCGTCCACCTGGGTATCCAACCGAGCGATTCATCTTCGTTCTTGGCTTCTGGATGACTTGTCAACAGCGTTACCACAGCTTGAGTTAATAATACCTTAGAGATTCTCCTTCCTCAAGACGTGTGGAGATCTCAGCCAGAATATATCCCTAATACATATCCCTTTCACATTAAACAACTCTACTCCCTTATACCAAGCTTATGGGATCTACCGTCTGTCGCAGTGTACGAACGTCATTATTCACCGCGACACGGCTTACCTTCCCCCCTCTCTCTCTCTCGTGTGTGTGTGTGTGTGTGTGAGAGAGAGAGCCCAGAGACCTCTTTTGTTTACATCGATTGATTTGTAGACATAATCCCTATCGACCCGCCTCAGCTAATATTATGACACTGATTCTACTTTACCTGTGACTGGAGGTGTACTTTACTGTGATTGTAAGTTTGAGTGTAATTGTAGCATAGAATATGACCCTGAAATATATTGCAAATAAACGTGTTCTTCAATCCGGGTTGAATTAAAAAACTATACACGAATCATTGTTAATCTAAAAATAAGTTTGTCTTAAATTTTTCACGCAACCACGACTTAAAGTGAAAAGGTGAAAACATTATGAAGAAAATAAAGAAAATCTTAATAATGAATAATGATGAAATTAGGAAATTTTAATAATGAATGAAGAAAAAAAGAGAGTTAAAAATAGTTTCAAAATTATTACACTGAATCTTTACCGTAACGTAACACATTTATTCAGTACGAAAAAACCCCCACATTTAAACTCGTGTCTCTGGTTTCTCGGGAGCGGTGAGAACTCGTGAGAACTTCCACCACCACCACACGTGATTTTACTTAATGAAACCAAGTTCTCAGAATACAGATCAATCCTGGACGATTTAAACTGAAGACTAAGCTGATCTTACGTTTATTAAAAGTATAAACTTGATGGGAAAGTAATGCAGAACAGATGGGAAAAAATAGTTATCATTTGTTAATTAAAAAGTGTTAGTAGTTTGTTTGGGATGATATATGTGGACCCGGTTACCTGTGGTCTGTGTTTAGTTCAACAGATAATTAGTGGAGGTGAAATACTAATGCCTTTATCCACATCTCATTACTGCGACTCTGATTACTGTGTCCAGGATGTTAACTGTGTGTGTGTGTGTGTGTGTGTGTGTGTGTGTGTGTGTGTGTGACTGTTTGATTAGACGACTGTATGAGTGTGTGACTGTGTGTGTATATGCGTGTGATTGTCCTTTCTGCCGTGACTGACTAATGCGGGTTCTCATGACTGTGGTATCTTACTCTGACTAACTGTGACAGGCTGCCGTGACTGTGACAAACTAACGTGACTGTCACAAGGGCAATAACTTGTCAAAGGATGATGTGAACACCGTGGCGGCCAGGTATTGAACATTCCTTTATACCAGCGCCACACATATTAAATTCCGACCTACTCCATGATACCCGGAATTAATGTGTGTGCGTATGTACACTATACCATCTACGTACATGGCTGTGAGTACGTAATACCCTGAACGTACATGGTTGTGTGTGCGTTCTTAGTAGTGTAGGCTTTGTACTTTGTTACTTGTATAAGTATCTTGCCTTTGCTAGTATTTATGAACATTCTTGGTTGTGTATGTATTTGGCTGTGTACGTGCCTGTCTATCTACGACTGTACGTGTTTGTCTATTTACGTGTACGTCCCTATCTGTGTACCTCCCTAGGGGTGTACACACTTGACTGTTTGTTCCTGACCATGGGTAACTAAGTCCTTAATAGCGAGTATAACAGCGGAGATAAAAGTCGTGTCGTGAAAGCTGGTGACAACATATGCCAAAGGGCTAAACTGTGGGTGCTCTCTGCCTTGTGGTCGGGCTCTCATAATGTTTCACGAGTTATGATTTAATCTTCGGACAAAACCGCGACACGACTTTTGTCTTTGATTGTACATACCTCTCTCTATGTGTCTCAGTTGGGTAGCTAAAGGGGGCCGGGGTGACGAGCTCCCCCCCAACCCCACCCCACCCCACCCCCACAAACCTCCACCTCCACCCCCACCCAACCAAGCCTCAGAAAGAATTTTGTCGGAAAATTTCTCCCTGTGAAGCTGCCGAATGGTATCAGTCTCGCCCTCGCCACAGCTCACTTGATATTCCTTCTGAACTTTTTGAAGAGAAAAGAATTCCAAGATGAAACACATTTTTCGATAACGAGACCATAACATATTCGAAGAAACAATTTAAAGTAGAAGTTAACAAGAGTGTGTTGGACGCTACAGTCACTGACCCCAAAACGAGATTTAAAGAGGCAACAGTTGGTGGACTCAAGGCACTCAGATACATCGCACCAACACACTCACTGATGATAACGATGCTCCGAGGAAGACCAGTCGCGAGGAAGACTAGTCGCGAGGAAGACTAGTCGCGAGGAATTGAAGATGCTTTGTGACGTTCCCTTGGTCGAGATGTTGGAACACGAGTATGAAAATTTACACCAGCTGCTGAACGTCTGGGAGCGTGATGAAGGAGAAGCTGTACCAAGGTGTCATGAGGTTCAGAGACTGTCAAAAACCCGTGGATTTGAACCCAAAGACTTCAATAATGACGTCGAATCGAACCCAAAGACTTCAATAGTAGTGTCGAATAAAACCAGAGGCTATCAAACCCGTCAAATCAAACCCAAAGCCTTCAATAATGAGCGTCGAACTATCCCAGTTAATCTGTAGTTTTTGGCGGCTGAATCATAATACTTAATCAGCAGTTACGAACACTAATCTAGTTATGGAATTCACCCCTACCAAGGTCCTGTGTCCCGTTAGAGAGAGAGAGAGAGAGAGAGAGAGAGAGAGAGAGAGAGAGAGTCAAAGGTCTGATCAATTCACGTTTAATTGGCGAGTCAAAGAGCTTCCAATCAGACGGTATTGAGTGTGAAGACTATTGGGGGTGGTGCCGGAGGGAGGAGGAGGAGGAAGAAGAAGAAATGGTATTAGGAGGAGGAGCAAGAGGTGGAAGATGTGGTAGCATAAGGATGAGGAGGAGGAGGATAGAGAGGTGGTAGTATAATGAGGAGGAGGAGGATAGTAAAACAGAAGAAGAGGAAGGGTAAAGAGGGAATGTATAAGATAGAAGGAATATAAGGATGAAAGAAGGATGGTAGTATGAACACGTAGATCCTCCTCCTCCTCCTCCTACCATAATAAATTTAGTAAAGACGCCCACTAAAGAAAACGCAAAAGGCAACAGAAAATGGAACAGGAGAGAAAATTTTTCAACTCAAACTAAAAAAAAAAAAAAAATAACCCTTAGCAATAAATGATACCCACAGCAAGGGAAAAAAGACTCACTAATCACTGCAAAAAAAAAAAAATCACAGAGACTTCCATTGAACTACCGAACCAACCTGTAATTATAACAAAGGATAATTAAGTCTTTCAGAAGGTATAATTTCGTAGTCTATTAAACCTAGTCTATTAAACCTTATAAATGAAAGGAAAAATAATGTAAATAATACAAATTTCACGACGGTAAAGTAAGTATATTTTTCTTCTACTTTGATTAAAAAAATAGGTTATACTTACTGTTATATCACTGCGCCATATTAGCTGGTTATATCAACGTTATATCACAGAAGCAATAAGATATTCCTCGTAATTTCCAATATGTCCAATGAACAGTGGTGAGTGTTGAATAGATATCATATTAGTGTCCTATCTGCGGGTTATATAACTGTTATATTAGTGCTATATCTGCGGGTTATATTGTCGTTACAGTTGCGTTATATATTCGAGATATATCAACGGATAATATATCCATCATCACACTGGTTATATCATCATCTCACAGAACCATGGAACATATCACCTTATTATATTATTGTCATATAACTAAATAATATAACCTATGAAAGGAGTTATATCAGTGTCGTATATATAACCATCATATTAAGTGGCGTCATATGATCGTTATACCACAGAGAGAAGTATAGCATAAAACAAGGTAGAGGGAGAGAGTTATGACTGTTATACTGGTGATATACATAGGCAGTAATGATACTCTCTCTCTCTCTCTCTCTCTCTCTCTCTCTCTCTCTCTCTCTCTCTCTCTCTCTCTCTCTCTCTCTCATATGGTGGTATCCGCTGGGGTGGAGAGAGTGGGCGGAAGAGAATGTGAGGAGAGGGATATGAAAAGGGGAAGGATTTAAAGAAAAGGGAAAGAGGGGTAAAGAGAGAGAGAAGAAAAGAGGAGGAGAAAGAGAGAGAGATAGAGCAAAGAAGGGAACGAACACACACACACACCCACACACACCCACCCACACACACACACCCACACATACCCTCCTACCCACACACACACAGACACTTGCAGTAAATCCTTGAAATATAATTAAGTCTTATCACATCACATTCCCCCACAATGCTCGTGAGAAGATTGAAAATAAGATCAAATATCACGTCATTTATTTTTACCTGACGTTTGGCAAATTATATCAAGCTTGCATCCTCATGACTCACTTAAGGGAACTTCCTGGAGGGATAGAGAGAGTTGACTGACCTTAACCAACACAGTACATTGTAATATAACACAAGGTAACTCAAGTAATTAGTTCACTAGCATGTTATACTTAGATCTGTCTAGTATTGTACCCAGATATCGCTGTCAGAACACACACACACACACACACACACACACACGCGCACACACACAGTATCACCTCTCCCATGAATTCTTTAGTGCACTCTGTTGGTTATATTTGCTTTCTGCCGTGTGTGGTGCGACAGTCAGTGTAAGGTAAACTATGCCAGATAATAGAGTGCGTTTTGGTGTGCGTGACGCTGCAACAGAGTAGTCAACTGAGGTATTAATGCATCACATAACATGACTTGGTAGTAACTTATTATAAAAGCAGTGTTGAATGCTTGCGTATACATGCATGCATATATTTCTACGCACGCACACACACACACCCCCTAGCTTCCCAACACACTCACGGGAGGAAGGAAGAGGGTGTAGCTGAAGGAGTTGGAGGAGGAGGTGTTCAGCGTGTTGTCAGGGTGTTGTCAGGGTGTTGTCAGGGTGTGTTCAGGGTGTTGTCAGGGTGTGTTCAGGGTGTTGTCAGGGTGTGTTCAGGGTGTTGTCAGGGTGTGTTCAGGGTGTTGTCAGGGTGTGTGTATAAACATTGTGACAACATGGCACACAGAGAATTTTACCGTGTGTGTGTGTGTGTGTGTGTGCGTGTGTGTGTGTGTGTCCTCCTGCCCCTATTGTTTGCAGGAGATATAAATAACGTGTAACAGATTCCTTAAGAGTAGAGTACAGTCCGTCAGTCCACCAGTCAGTTAATCAGTCAACCCTACAACCAGTCAACTAATCAACAGATCAACCAGTCAGTCAATCAACCAGTCAACCAGTCAACCAAAAAAGAAATCCACAAAAAGATTAACATAAATGGAATATCTAAAAAAAAAATACTAAACATTAAACGAAATACAAAAAAAAAAAAAATACAATAATCACAAAAAACAAAACAAAGGTAAAGGATAATAATTAGTAACCACAAAAAAGATAATTATAGGCCAGTAATTATAGACAGTTATTAAGGTTATTACGGGTAGTAGATGTTATCCATAGTAATGATAGCTGGAGTGAAGGGCGGATTATTTCTCTCTTAAGATCTATAATAATTTGTTGATTTGGTTCCAGTAATTGAAAGAGAAATAATAAATGGGAGATAATTATCAATGAAGTAAAGGAGATGATAAGGAATAATAGAAAATAACTAATTGAAATGTTTAAAGAATGATTCATTAAAATGGTGAATTAGTGAATAAGGGTGAATCAGTGAATCAGGTGCACTAGTGAATCAGATGAATTAGTGAATCAGTGAATCAGGTGCACTAGTGAATCAGATGAATTAGTGAATCAGGTGAATCAGTGAATCAGGTGCACTAGTGAATCAGATGAATTAGTGAATCTGGTGAACTAGTGAAACAGTGAATCAGATGAATTAGGCGAATCAGATAAATCAAGCGAATACGTGAATCATTACAACATATGCA
Source organism: Homarus gammarus (assembly GCA_958450375.1). Lineage (NCBI taxonomy): Eukaryota > Metazoa > Arthropoda > Malacostraca > Decapoda > Nephropidae > Homarus > Homarus gammarus. Next base: position 1,350,860 of record CAUDMG010000485.1, on the reverse strand, counting down.
ATAAAAGGAAGAAAAACAAATAGAGTGTATAAACAGAGAACGCGATAAAGAGGAGGAATGAAAAGAAATGAAAAATTAAAAGGTAAACGAATAAGACAAAATACCTCAGAGTAAAATCTACAGCTAAGAGGTGATGGAGGAGGAGGAAGATAACGGGGGGGGGGGAGAGAGGAGGAGGAAGAAGGAGAAAGGAGCAGGAAGGAGAAGAAGAAAGGAGGAGGAAGGAAGGGGGGGGGGGGAGCAAGAGAGAAAGTGAGGAGAAATAAAATATCACATGAGCAAAAAAAAAAAATAACAAAATAAATGAAAATGGAGAGAAATTTGGGGGGATCGTTCGTGACAAAGACGCCGAGCAGAATTGAAAACGAAGATCAATTGGGCACTTAGAGAAACCACAACTCCTAAACGACACGAAAATTACCGAGAAAAGACGAAAAAATATAAAATAAACAAGAAGATATATAAGATAAAACAGATATATATAGAAGATTTAAAAATTATTCTAGGAAATATTACGAAACTATAAAAAAAAAAATGGATTATACGATTAGGAATTTGATATAAAGTGATGATTTTTTTTCCCGAATTGCGTGAGACTATAGTGTTCACCTCCCTGATTCAAGTTATTTCCCATAATTACATATACGATTTATGTATGTGTGTATGTAGGTATGTATGTATGTAGGTATGTATTTGATAGTGTTTTTAAAAGCTTTGACGCCTGAATTTGTGGCTTCGTATAAATGTGTCTATGCTGAAAGAGTTATGGTTCTACGTGTGTGTGTGTGTGTTACTTTATGATAGATAATACAGTTTGTGCATTCAGGAGAAACAAGGATACGGTGACTACTTTAGGTATGTCTAGAGAGAGAGAGAGAGAGAGAGAGAGAGGTGACACACACACATAAATGTACTCCACGTGCACATGAATATACTTTCATCAGCTTTTATTAAATAATACAAAGGTTCAATAAATCAGGGCGAAACCTCTCTCTCTCTCTCTCTCTCTCTCTCTCTCTCTCTCTCTCTCTCTCTCTCTCTCTCTCTCTCACCCCCGTTCCTACTCTCTACCGTATCCCCTCTTATCCTACTCTCTTCTATTCTCCCTATCCTCTCCTCCTATCCTCCCTCCTGCTCTCCCTCACATTGCCTCAGGATCGACCCGAAATGTTGATGATATATTTAGTAAAAGTTTCAGCGGCTGTGTTCCTGACCTTTCCTGCCGAGGCTATCATTTTGCATCCTGCCACACCGCCATCATGCCATCCTGCCACCCCTCCATCCTGCCACCCCTCCATCCTGCCACCCCTCCATCCTACCACCCCTCCATCCTGCCACCCCTCCATCCCGCCACCCCTCCATCCCGCCACCCCTCCATCCCACCACCCTGCATCATACACTAAACATCCTACCATCACGTCATAGGTATACATTATGCAACATTTGTCTTGTCATGTCGCCACAGAAATACATTGTACAGTATACATGGAACCAGCTCCAGCAATACGGTTATTCATTATACATCCGACCACTCTACCACCTCATTCATACATCATACAACAGCCCCCCAACACACCACCCTCATACAACATACATTATACACCATTTGTCATCACGTGAACTTGAATAATATACACCTGTTCCAATATAAACATCATACACCACTACACCTGCTCCTACACACACCACTACACCTGCTTCTACACACACCACTACACCTGCTCCTACACACACCACTACACCTGCTCCTACACTCACCACTACACCTGCTCCTACACACACCACTACACCTGCTCCTACACACACCACTACACCTGCTCCTACACACACCACTACACCTGCTCCTACACACACCACTACACCTGCTCCTACACTCACCACTACACCTGCTCCTACACTCACCACTACACCTGCTCCTACACTCACCACTACACCTGTGACTCAAAATATCCCAAATAGTGGCCAAATGTACCAAAATTCTTAAGACACTTTACTATGTTCATTAAACACTTGTAATCTGCTCTATCTCCCAAGTGTTTTAAGTGTCTCGCTCATAAGTGCAGTGTCTATCATCTCAAACGCACACACACGCACACGCACACACACACACACACACAGACCCGCGCACACACACATGTCGAAAGAGACTGATACCAGGATTTTTATTTTATTTTTGTCTAAATTCAGTTATATGTTATCTAACTCAACCATGGAGAAGCAATTTGATATTCCGGGCTGTGAAACCTCTCCCCCTTCCCCCTCTCCCCTTCCCCCTTTCTCCCCCTCTCCTTTTCCCCCATTACTCCTCTCCACACCCCCCCATTCGTCTCCCCTCACCCACACCACCTTTATTCTTTTATTATTGTCTATGTCATTTCCGCTTTTCCTAAATCCGATTATATTTTTTTAAGGTCTTGAATTCTATCTCATATTATTAACTATCCACAACCAAGGGAGAATTTAATCCTATTTAAGTTGGCATTTACGTGGAAGGGAAGAATTTTCGCTTGGAATTTATTGATAAGTGGCATGATCCGTAGTGTGGGTGTCCCTCACTTCCTTTCTCCCTTTCTTTCTTTCTTTCTTTCTTTCTCCCTTTCGTTTTCCCTTTCTTTCTCTCTCTCTCCCTCCCCCCCTTTCTTTCTCTCTCTCTCCCTTCCTCCCCCTCCTTCCCTCCCTCCCTCTCTCTCTCTCTACGTTCGTGTCATTCCCACGTCTAGATTTTGTCATGCCAGGTATGTCAAGCATGCCATCGAAAACGTACCCCTGGTATAGACAGCGCCTTTATAACCACGCCTTCACTACCACAACCACGCCACAGCGCCATTATGCCCTACCTCAACGCACATGGCACCATACACCACCATAACTACGATACGTCACTACCATTATCGTTACCATACACCATAATTCGATACGTCACTACCATTATCGCTGCCATAACTCACAACACTACCATGTTACCATTACCATGCATTCACCACTATCATGCTATTCTTAGTATAATTCAACGTTCCACCATTATAATCAAGCTAGGGTCAAGACCTATTCAGGCGCTGCTCCTGCTGAGCGGTGGCCCTCCTTGTCCATGTCGGCCCATTCCTGAATTCCCTCTCCCCGACCCATCCTCACCACCGGGATATCTACATAATCAAAAGTGACAATTTCGTTTCGGAAAAAAGTGGGACCAGTGTCGAACAGCGATGAACAGTGTTTAGGTCAGTGAATTCAGCACTAGACAGTACCAGTGAGAGCCGTGACCCACCAGTGGGATAGGCACCCCTGGGAACTGACCACTATCTTCTGACCAGGAGGTGCTAATCCGTCCACCCTGGGAACAACAGAGGGCCGGCCGGCTATGCACCTGACTAAGAGGTAACACAACATCACCGAGCAGAGTGAGGTACTGTGACACCACCCCACACCACACGGTGTCCCCATGATCACGTGAGGCCCTTCATATCAACACCCGACGACGAGTTACTACACCACGTGAACATCACACCACACGGTGTCCCCATGACCACGTGAGGTCCTTCATATCAACACCCGACGACGAGTTACTACACCACGTGATCATCGCACCACACGGTGTCCCCATGACCACGTGAGGTCCTTCATATCAACACCCGAGGACGAGTTACTACACCACGTGAACACCGCACCACCCGGTGTCTCCATGACCAGCCCAGGCCAGGCCCATCAACTGTAAACTATACTAATTTGTATGTTCAATACATGTTCCTTCTTCTTCCAGTAATGAAAGCTTTTGTTAAACGACCCACCCACCCATGTCTTTGTATGTAGTAAGTCATTTTTGTCCAATGTATATTTTCAGCCTTCGGGCTGCCGAAATTTTTCAATAAACCGTTAATTATTATTTTTATTATTATTTTTATTATTATTATTATTATTATTATTATTATCAATATTATTATTATTATTATTATTTCTCTCATGTCATTATTAACGTCATATAACTATTTCATTATTGTAATAAGGATGACATAGTGAAACGTGGGTGGTAAACACCGGAGACTTATTATTAATATTATTATTATTATTATTATTATTATTGTTGTTGTTGTATCACGTCATCACTACCACCATCATCATTGCGTAAGATCACCATAACTCACCATAACAATAATGTCTCCAATACACCACCAATATTACCACCATCCACGTCATCACCACCACCACAACACCACTATACCACCACTCCAGCACCATCACACCACAACACCACACCAAACCATCACACCACCTCCGCCACTATAACACCACACCACCACAAAACACTACCACCACATCACACCACACTACCAAACCACCACACCAGCAGAAGTACTAACCCCAGACAGTAGACAATGAACAATATTTCAACGTAATAACCTCAGTTTAAACTTAGGAGGTTTAACAGCCCAGTATTTTGTAAATGGCGGCAACTTCTTACACCCGAGACGTTTAATACTGGAAAATGGCCGAGTATTTTATTTTGACTTTAATAATATGTAATTAAGATTGGAGTAAAGAGTTAGCTTATGTCCTATTTTTTTTTTTTTACTAATTTTATTCATTGTTAGAAGATAATAATAATAATAATAATAATAATAATAATAATAATAATAATAATAATAATAATAATAATAATAATAATTATAATAATACGATACTGATATAACATAATTAAGGAAAAATACTTTACAATAAACCCTGAAATATCAAACAATAAAACGCGGGTTAAAACCTTTATTACTACAACCAAAAATTAAAAAGTAAAATTTAAGACAGCAATAAATTTTTTAATTAAATATCCCTTACGTGGTGTCCCTCTACATTACCGTACTTTATTATCTTAAAATAATAATTAATTCTATAAGAGCATTTGTGTGAGAAAAAAAAATATGCTTAAAATAAAATCCAAATTAAGATTTCGTTTTATTTAATTTTCATTGGAATTTTAATTATTGTATTATATTATGAAAAAACAAATAACGCGAGAAATAAATTTATACTAATAGAATTAATGGGAAAATTTTATTGTTTCAACTAAAATTAAAATTAGAATGAATCACATTTATCAGATTTTTATTATTTTACACTTTTTGGATGTTTGAGAATTTTAATAAATTTTATATGTAAGAAATTAAGATCTAGTGAGCAATATTATCATTACCAAGTAAGTATCACTATTATCGAGAATCTTGCCGTTGTATGATGTATTTATCAGTGAATATACACAAAAATATATACAGTATATACATGGGTACTGAGTGGTATTCGTAGTCTATTCAGATTTTTGACACAATCAGATATTTTTTTTCCGTTGTCACCTAATTTATAGTTGGCATTATTCACTCAAAAAAATATATAAAGAAAAAAATGTGTTGAAACAAGGATTTTGAGAGCCCTACCGACACAACAGGGGTATTTTGAAAGACTGTACATCTAGTAGGTCAGGTTAGGTTAGATTATACACACCCAACAGTTCTTAGTTCAAGTTTACAATACTGGGAGGGTCACCTGGTCCATGGGTGTAATTACCAGGTGGGTCCCAAAGTCTGTAATAAGACTAATAACCCATTTATATGATTATTTACATCATTATACTTATGTTGGTCAATTATCATTATTCTTATTCTTACCCTCCAGTATTTTATCTTCATTTCTTCTTATTATTCTTATTATTCTTACTCCTATTAAGGTCTACAAGTTTGTTATATTTTTAACCCGGCAAAACACACCCACGAATGATAATGACCCAACACACGCTATGCACAGGTGTACGAGGGGGGGGGGGGGGCAAGTGCACTATGTTCTCACGGTTACCTCGAACGGGACAGCTGACTTATTTGATTTTTTTAAAGCCAAATCAAAGATAAACTAACCTAATCTAAGGTAACTAAGGTTAATTTAAGGATCATGGGGCATTTTTAGTTAGATTTGGTTTAATTAAATGGTGTAGTTTCCATACAAAAATATATTGTATTTTTTTTTTCTATTCTTGTTCGTGGTGTTTCATTAACATTGCTTATGAGAGTAATTGCAAGTTATTATGACCGACGTTGAGAGAGAGAGAGAGAGAGAGAGAGAGAGAGAGAGAGAGAGAGCTTAATGGATAGGAACACGCAAGTACTGACTCATTTAACATGGTTAGACTCAGACGTTACTAATTCACCCAACCTTTACTCACCTCCCTCTCACTTCCCTCTCACTTCCCTTCACCTCCCACTCACAACCTACTCATCTCCCCTACTACCACTAACAAGGGTATATCATTGTACTCAAGGGGTTAAGTCATTGTACTCAAGGGGTTAAGTCATTGTACTCAAGGGGTTAAGTCATTGTATTCAAGGGGTTTATTCTTATTACTCAAGGGGTCAATTCATTGTACTCAAAAGGGGTTAAATCATCGTAACTAAGAATTTAAACCGAAAAAAAAAATAAGGAATGAACAAATCGGCCATGATTAGAACAAACCTCACACCCAGTATAATGGAAAAGATAAATGAACTAAATTCTCTCTTCTTTTCCCTCAACTTTTGGTCCAACATCAATATTTTTTTCCAAGTGATAAATTTTTGCCTTAAGGTTTCGATTTTTTTTTTTTAAACGTCGTATTTCGTTGAGTTTTTTTAAAAGTATATTGAAAAAAAATGAAAATAAGAAAAAGAGTTGAGTATATTTTTTTAATTATTGGTTTAATAAAAGAATAAATTAATGATAAAGGATAAACAGAGAGATAGAATAGTAGACATGAATAAGCTTAAATAAGACGAAGAAGATAATAAATAAGGATAAAATATAAATAAAAAAAATAAGAAAAAATAATAAAAATAGAAACTCAACATAAATAATAATATCATTCCTTCCTTTACTCATTTTGTGTCTCTTTTTTCCTTATCACTTTGCTACTACGAACAGGGAAGAGAAGCAGATGGAGAAGGGAATGCCAGTCAGGTTTGTATTTTTTTCTTATATTTTGTTTATTTTGTTTTTCTTCGGTTATTTGAAGGGAAATTATTATAGATAAGAGAATATAAATAAGAAAAGAAAAAAGGTAGAATATAAAGGATATAACGTAGAGAAAGAAGAAGAAGTAGAGAAGGAAGAGAAGGAAGAAAATGAGGACGTGGTGGAGCAGAACAAGAAGGAGGGAAGGAGGGAAAGAATAAGGAAGAGATTGAGGAACAAGTAAGAAGAGGGCAAAACAGAAAAATAGAGAGAAGAGGAGAAGAAAAAAGCGAAGCAGAAAAAAGAAAAAGACGAGGCAAAAGAAGAAGATGAAGAAATCGATAATAAAAAGCGGCAGCAACAACAAAAACACGCTTTCTTTTCACTTTACACTAAAAATACCGAAGCAACATTTTCACTCAAGACTCTCTCTCTCTCTCTCTCTCTCTCTCTCTCTCTCCACATCCTGTAGGAGATCAAAGTGCCTCAGCCAGTCTCCGGGAGGCGTCAAGAACAGCAGGAGGAGATGCTGCGGATACTCTCCTATACCTGGCCTCCATTGTCACTCGGGATTACCTCGTCATAAACCCGGGTCACGTCATGTCGGATTCAAGGTTACGTTACGGCGGGTTCTAAAAGTTGTGTTATGGCAGTATGTTGGGTTTTAAAATCGCGTTCTATTGGGTTCTTTGTCACATTATATCGTATATCGGGTATATCGGGTATGTCGGGTTCTAAAATCATGATATATTGGGTTCTCTATCACGTTGAGTCGGTATTTGGGGCTATAGATCACGTTCTATTGGGTTCTATATCATGTTAAGTCGGGGTCTCAATCACGTTTTATCAGGTTCGGTTCTAAATTATGTTATATCGGGAAATCACCTTTTAAATTACGCTATATCGAGTTCTCAGGTCATTTGATAATCATGTTAGGTTCAGCTAGATAAACCCGGGTCATAATCTATTGAATTCCAGGTTACGTTATTTTAGATTCTCCAATGGGATATTCTAGTCCTTATCAGCCCTCAGTTCTTATCAGCCCTCAGTTCTTATCAGCCCTCAGTTCTTATCAGCCCAAATTTTATAAGTGTAAGTGATCTTGCCGACATTGACGACTAACTTTGGTCAACTTATGTCGTGTGTCTGATGAACAAGTTCGTCTGTGAACTCTGAACTGTGACGTTTAAGTTCATCTTCGCCTCGGTGGCCCACTTAAGAGTTATTATAAGTATTACCTTGGCTACTTGAGCTAAAATTTGCATACCTATACATACATAGTGTTATAAAAGTCTGTAGATGTGTATGGTATATGAATAAGGATCTTGTTATATATAGTTTGTATTCTTCTAGACTGTTAATTAGGTACAAGATTAATATAAGTATTTTAGAAGGTAATTAAGATGTTTATGGTAGAGAGAGAGAGAGAGAGAGAGAGAGAGAGAGAATATCACCTCCTACTAATAACTAAATATATACAATTATCTCTTATTAATTAACTCAAAACTAACCACTAAGAACCACGTATCATTCACCTATACATTAAAACATCGTATAACATCCTGAGTCCATCTCTCACCGCTTGGCGAATTATTCCCATTTTAACAAACACGATTTGGAAACCGGAAATTTCGAGGACATTATATTTTAGTAACCAAACAAACAGACTAGTCTAATATATTACAAGTCCAATAGGCCAGAGAGCAATAACTTTAAGTGCAGCCGAGCATTATTACTTTTGAATTTGGAAAAGCCTCTCCCCGCAATAAAATTTAATCTAGCGACCCTCCCGATGGCAACAGTGTTTACAAACAAGACTTGTGGGAAGCCGAACTATGATTATCGAACATCTGGTACCCCTGACCCAGCGATATTGTGTCTTTCTTTCTTTCTTTCTTTCTTTCTTTCTTTCTTTTCGTTAACTCTTTCATAGAGTTAGGAAAGTATCTGGCTATTGTGGGTTTTGTTTTCTCACTATTTTTTCTTTTTTCTTTCTCTCTAGCACAGGTATTTTTTGTGGAGTTGTGTACCTGTTATTAAAATCTCTCTCTCTCTCTCTCTCTCTCTCTCTCTCTCTCTCTCTCTCTCTCTCTCTCTCTCTCTCTCCCCCCATTAAATAAATTTCTTGTTTAAAATATAATACAACCATTTTTTTTTCTTCACTCTCTCAAAACACACAAATAAAACACCATAATTAAACCAACTACCAAAACAAAACAAAATAAAACGAAGATAAATACGTAAATTTGTTTTTGTTTTTTTTTAACATGAAACATTTTAATTAATATGCAAATGTATCGCTTACGTGCGAAAAAATTCCACTGAATCACTCTGCATTATACTGTTTGTGACTATGCAAATAAGCATTCATTAATTCTTTTGAAAGCAGTTGTTAATTTTTTTTTTCACTGTTGAATTCTATTATCTTCGTGATTTACAGGTGATGAAATGGTATGATTTACGAGTATTTCCATATTTATTGTTTTTGTTTTTACAGTGCATTCATGTAAATTATTTCTAATGTAGAAGGTGTGATTTTCAACGGGGGAAATTATAAGGTGAAGTGAAGAGAACTTTTATATATTAATTAGTAAAGACAGACAGACAGACAGACAGACAGACAGACAGACAGACAGACAGACAGACAGACAGACAGACAGACTGGTCATAACTCAGCTGGAAGGAAACTCAATAAGACCCAATCAAGCTACTACTGGATGCTAATGATGGCGAGTAGGTGAGGAGAGAGCTATAAGGCTGGCTGATGTAACTAGTCCAAGAATTAGCGAGGTCGAACTAGATGGAGAGGAGAGGAGAGGAGAGGAGAGGAGAGGGGAGGAGAGGAGAGGGGAGGAGAGGAGAGGAGAGGAGAGGGGAGGAGAGGAGAGGGAAGGAGAGGGGAGGAGAGGGAAGGAGAGGGAAGGAGAGGAGAGGGAAGGAGAGGAGAGGGAAGGAGAGGAGAAGAGAGGAGAGGGAAGGAGAGGAGAAGAGAGGAGAGGAGAGGAGAGGAGAGGAGAGGAGAGGAGAGGGGAGGAGAGGAGAGGAGAGGAGAGGGGAGGAGAGGAGAGGAGAGGAGAGGAGAGGAGAGGAGAGGAGAGGGGAGGAGAGGGGAGGAGAGGAGAGGAGAGGGGAGGAGAGGGGAGGCGAGGAGAGGGGAGGAGAGGAGAGGAGAGGAGAGGGGAGGAGAGGAGAGGGGAGGAGAGGAGAGGAGAGGAGAGGAGAGTGGAGGAGAGGAGAGGGGAGGGGAGGTTAGGGGAGGGGAGGAGAGGAGAGGAGAGGGGAGGAGAGGAGAGGAGAGGAGACGGGAGGGGAGGGGAGGGGGGAGAGGAGAGGGGAGGGGAGGGGGGAGAGGAGAGGGAAGGGGAGGAGAGGAGAGGAGAGGATAGGAGAGGAGAGGGAAGGGGAGGAGAGGAGAGGAGAGGATAGGAGAGGAGAGGGAAGGAGAGGAGAGGAGAGGAGAGGAGAGGAGAGGAGCGGGGAGGAGAGGAGAGGACAGGAGAGGAGAGGGCAGGAGAGGGAAGGAGAGGAGAGGAGAGGAGAGGAGAGGAGAGGAGAGGCGAGGACAGAATAGGAGAGGAGAGGCGAGGAGAGGACAGGAGAGGAGAGGAGAGGGAAGGAGAGGAGAGGGGAGGGGAGGGGAGGCGAGGAGAGGAGAAGAGAGGCGAGGCGAGGCGAGGAGAGGATAAGGAGAGGAGAGAGAGGTAATGAAGATCAAACATCAACCTGGAATAGCTGTTAATAGGACAACACAGTACTAAAACACGTGACCTGTACTCATGGTGGAAACATCATGTAAGAAATAAGACCCTTGAAGTCGATAAATTATTAACAAAAATCAATAAAAATCGTCATTCAACTCAACCAAGCTCTGGCGGGGATAAAATATATACAAACATTAATAAAATCTATCTACATGAAAAACTAACCTCAAGAATAATTTGTATAAAAAAATCCTAACCTAACCCTAAGTATTGTTAACATTGTATAAAAATAATAAATGTGAGGCTGGACTCCCCAGGACCCGTCTGTGCCGACTACAACCACCAAAATATTCCAAACTCCACAAATTTAATCTGTTCGAATATTTTCCATCGAATAAAATTTTCCCGGGAAACTTAACTCTTATTTTTGCATTTAAATATTGCATATATCGGCAGGTTCTTGTAATAAAGGAGGAGAAAGAGTGAGAGAGGGGGAGGGGGAGGAGGGGGTGTGTGTGGGGGATGGGGAGGGGTAGGAGAGGGAGAAGGGGAGTGAGAGTGAGGGGGAGGTGAGGGAGTAGGGGGAGGTGAGGGAAGATGAGGAGGTGAGGGGGTGGAGCAGGAGAGAGAGAGGGGGGGTGGAGCAGGATAGAGAGAGGGGGTGGAGCAGGAGAGAGAGAGGGGGTGGAGCAGGATAGAGAGAGGGGGTGGAGCAGGAGAGAGAGAGGGGGTGGAGCAGGAGAGAGAGGGGGGTGGAGCAGGAGAGAGAGAGGGGGTGGAGCAGGAGAGAGAGAGGGGGTGGAGCAGGAGAGAGAGAGAGGGGGGTGGAGCAGGAGAGAGAGAGGGGGTGGAGCAGGAGAGAGAGAGGGGGTGGAGCAGGAGAGAGAGAGGGGGTGGAGCAGGAGAGAGAGAGGGGGTGGAGCAGGAGAGAGAGAGGGGGTGGAGCAGGAGAGAGAGAGGGGGTGGAGCAGGAGAGAGAGAGGGGGTGGAGCAGGAGAGAGAGAGGGGGTGGAGCAGGAGGGGGAGGAGAAGAAGGGTTGAGAAGAAAATATTAAATTCTTGGGGAAATATTTAATATGTATTGTATTTAGTGTTCTCTTCAATGTACATTTTGCCTGCTTTTTTGTTTATTTCTTCTTATGTTTATACCCTGTCATGATAACAGTATACTGACAGTGTCATTACACTGTCACGGTAACAGTATACTGACGTGTCATTACACTGTCACGGTAACAGTATCCTGACAGTGGCATTACACTGTGACGGTAACAGTATACTGACAGTGTCATTACACTGTCACGGTAACAGTATCCTGACAGTGTCATTACACTGTGACGGTAACAGTATCCTGACAGTGGCATTACACTGTGACTCGACTGGCACACAACATTTATTTATTCATTCATTTCAGTTATCTATACATTGGCGGCCACTGTGGTGGTGTGTGTGTTATTCACTGTATATATGTATATTTATTCATTGATATTTAATTGTAATTTTGTTTAGTATTTTGTTTTCAAAAGAGCAATTATGTATTATACACACACACTTTATATATATATATATATATATATATATATATATATATATATATATATATATATATATATATATATATATAAGAAAGACTTCTGGTTGAAGCTAGTTTGATTAAGGAATTAAAATCAATAAACCTTAGTGATGGTCAGTTCAAAACTGATAATATGTTACATAAATTTATTTGTCAGTGGCCCAAGGTTAAAAATGCTTTGAAAACCTTTGATCTAGATGTATGATAGTTATTTTGTGGGTCCCTTTTTTCTGACCTGACCTGACTAGTCACGTCACCACCCTTCTCTTAAGCTCCTCTACGTGTGTGTTGGTGTGGGGATTAGTGGATGTCATCATTTTGACCTGACCTCATGTTTTTAGGTCACCCTGTATATTTAAGCCTCTCTCTGTCCATGTAATCCAGTTGCCTCTGAAGATGTCTTGAATAAAGACGAAAGCTAAGGTACTCCGTTGTTTCCATTTTCCCCGTGTGATTTTATCAAGATATATATATATATATATATATTTATATGTATATATATATATGTGTGTGTGTGTAATGACAGAGAAAATATTTAAATAAAAAGCAGGGACATAAAAATAAGCAGGAAACAGTGATCACCTTCACTATCAAGGGGGGGGTGAGGGGAGGGCAGGGGGGGTGTGGGAGGTGCGACGGGCAGGGGTGTAGAGGATCGGGGGCAGAGGGGGGGGGGGGCTAGATAGTTCACCTGGATTGAATTTTCCTCTTTTTATTGGTTCCTGCCGTGATGAGGGAAGCAGGTCACGGCAGGTAGTGTTATGGGCCGCCAGGAAGGCTGTGAAGGTCGATACAGCTTTACGATTACTGCTAAATGATTCTTACAGACGATGAAAATAATGAAACTTTACCGTCATTATCAGCTACCTGGATCACTTCTTATAAAATAGTTTGATATAGATGATGTTAATATAATGAAAATGTGTAGTAATTTTGGAATACCTTATTGGATCTTTGGAAGAAAAAACATGGTAATATAGCCAGTGGAAATTATGACAAATAAATGTTTATATAATACCTTGAAGAGCATTTATATCACATTTCACCCCAAACACATAATAACACATAATTAAAACGAAGGAGAAGAAATAATGATTAATACACAAGTGAATTAGGTAACTAAATAACGTATTACAGGCCACTTGCTGTAGCAGGAAGATCTGGGACACTACTTGTCTGTATACAGCCTACACAGACAAACCTGCATGTGTGTATGCGGCAGTAAATTAGTCTACAAACACGTTCATGGATATAAATCCGTATTATACCATCACCCGCGTAAAAAAAAATCCTTATTACCATCAAACAAATTACGCCAGATTGATAACTTTAGGTCCAAGGTCAAGGTCATGTGGATAAGGGCATTGTGAATTAGGTCAAGGTCATGTGGAAAAGGTCACAGTCATGTGGATAAGGTCAAAGTCATGTGGATAAGGTCAAAGGTCAAGGTCATGTGGATAAGGTCAACCATTGTATCTCCTGGTGTCCCATGGATAGTGCAACAGTGACTAATACAGTAATAGCCAACATGACGTCCGAGCCGCCACCCACACTTTACCCACCTGACTCAACAGAGCACAGGTGGTGAAGGGGTCATGGCACGAACATACCTGGTCAATTAACGATCACAGGTAAGAATCTCTGTTGATGTAGGAATGTGTGTTGGATATTTGGTGTGGTCTAGTTTTAACAATATAGCCACACCTGACCCACAAATCACACCTCACCCCTCCCCTTGCAGGTTAGGTTAGGTCAGGTTAGGTTAGGTTAGTGTCATTTAAATGTATTGCTTATTTACAAAGGTAGTGATGGCTTACGAAATGTAGAAGAACGAGAGAGAGAGAGAGAGAGAGAGAGAGAGAGAGAGAGAGAGAGAGAGAGAGAGGGCAAAATAACCCGTACCACAATCCGAAATATAAATTACACCATAAACTTAAGAAAATATATACAAATTAATCTATAAATCACAATAAAATTACTCCTATATAAATTATACTTGGAGAAATAATAATTAACTGAAACCCACATAAATATTCAGTGTTACCAAATATTGCTCACTTTAGGGAAGACTTTGAGAGAATATTCCTATATGTTTATCCCATTGGGTAAGTATTTTCATGGGAATAATTAGGAAAAGGGGAAGAGAGAGAATATGATAAATGAGGAGTTGGAAGGAGGTAGAGAAATTATTAATGGGTTGTTGAGGGATATTGAGGGAAATTAGTGTTTTGAAATGTTAGTTATAATTATTATTATAAGTAGTAGTTGTAATTTTATCATTATTATTATTATTATTATTATTATCATTATTATTATTACTGTCTTCTCCTCATCTTCACTACCATCATATTTTTTTTAATTTGTTAACATTTTTCTTTGGATAATTACTTGAAAAAAATTGTTTAAAATTTATATAACTAACAAATTCTACCTTTCTTCCTTTACGTGACGGAAACTAAAGTCTTTTTTATTATTTTTATTTACTGAAAAATCTGTCGTTTAGGATTGTGCAGATTACATAAACACCAGATTTAGTTAAAGTTCAATAAAATGTAACGTAAAATCGGCTCAATTTAATAGGATTTTGTAAGTTTTCCTCCTCACTGTAATGGGAACAATACCAGTGATGGGAACAATACCAGTGATGGGAACAATACCAGTGATGGGAACAATACCAGTGATGGGAACAATACCAGTGATGGGAACTATACCACTACTGGGTGTAACTCATGTAAATGGAAACCCTACCTGTGATGGGACCCCGATGATGGGAATTACAAAAATGATGGGACTGTCCTAATAATGGGAACAAACACAGGTAATGATAACTGTCCTAATGATGGGAACAAAATACATGTGATGGGAACTGTCCAAATGATGGGAACAAACACAGATGATGGGAACTGTCCAAATGATGGGAACAAACACAGGTAATGATAACTGTCCTAATGATGGGAACAAAATACATGTGATGGGAACTGTCCAAATGATGGGAACAAACACAGATGATGGGAACTGTCCAAATGATGGGAACAAACACAGGTGATGGGAACTGTCCAAATGATGGGAACAAACACAGGTGATGGGAACTGTCCTAATGATGGGAACAAACACAGATGATGGGAACGGTCCTAATGATGGGAACAAACACAGGTGATGGGAACTGTCCTAATGATGGGAACAAACACAGATGATGGGAGCTGTCCTAATGATGGGAACAAACACAGGTGATGGGAACTGTCCTAATGATGGGAACAAACACAGGTGATGGAAACTGTCCTAATGATGGGAACAAACACAGGTAATGATAACTGTCCTAATGATGGGAACAAAATACATGTGATGGGAACTGTCGTAATGATGGGAACAAACACAGGTGATGGGAACTGTCCTAATGATGGGAACAAACACAGATGATGGGAACGGTCCTAATGATGGGAACAAACACAGGTGATGGGAACTGTCCTAATGATGGGAACAAACACAGGTGATGGGAACTGTCCTAATGATGGGAACAAACACAGGTGATGGGAGCTGTCCTAATGATGGGAACAAACACAGGTGATGGGAACTGTCCTAATGATGGGAACAAACACAGGCAATGATAACTGTCCTAATGATGGGAACAAAATACATGTGATGGGAACGGTCCTAATGATGGGAACAAACACAGATGATGGGAACTGTCCTAATGATGGGAACAAACACAGATGATGGGAACAAACACAGGTGATGGGAACTGTCCTAATGATGGGAACAAACACAGATGATGGGAACGGTCCTAATGATGGGAACAAACACAGGTGATGGGAACTGTCCTAATAATGGGAACAAACACAGATGATGGGAGCTGTCCTAATGATGGGAACAAACACAGGTGATGGGAACTGTCCTAATGATGGGAACAAACACAGGTGATGGAAACTGTCCTAATGATGGGAACAAACACAGGTAATGATAACTGTCCTAATGATGGGAACAAAATACATGTGATGGGAACTGTCGTAATGATGGGAACAAACACAGGTGATGGGAACTGTCCTAATGATGGGAACAAACACAGATGATGGGAACGGTCCTAATGATGGGAACAAACACAGGTGATGGGAACTGTCCTAATGATGGGAACAAACACAGGTGATGGGAACTGTCCTAATGATGGGAACAAACACAGGTGATGGGAGCTGTCCTAATGATGGGAACAAACACAGGTGATGGGAACTGTCCTAATGATGGGAACAAACACAGGCAATGATAACTGTCCTAATGATGGGAACAAAATACATGTGATGGGAACGGTCCTAATGATGGGAACAAACACAGATGATGGGAACTGTCCTAATGATGGGAACAAACACAGATGATGGGAACGGTCCTAATGATGGGAACAAACACAGGTGATGGGAACTGTCCTAATGATGGGAACAAACACAGATGATGGAAATGGTCCTAATGATGGGAACAAACTCAGGTGACGGGGTTTGTGTATCGTGTCAAGCTCACTCTTACAATGGTGATGGCGTCGGTGTTAGTAGGAAGTTTTACCCCATCAATGTATTTTTATGACACAACTTTGGTAGATGTGTGGGCCGCTTATCTCTGTGTCCAACACCTCCCAGTGCCCGGCCTCTGTGTTTGTTCTTTGCTTCTCTTTGGTCTCCTTTATCGTCTTTTTGTTCGTGTTTTACTTTTTATCACCTTTTCTTTTTCATTTCGGTTAAGTGTGTGTGTGTGTGTGTGTGTGTGTGTGTGTGTGTGTGTGTGTGTGTGTGTGTGTGTTTTTTTCTAGGAAGTGATAGTTTTTTTTTAAGCTGGTGGTCAACTTGGCCTGTAGTTGTGTGGCTGGGAAGGTTCGTGTCCAGTGGAAACATTTATAAACTTATTTTAGTGTGTGTGTGGAGTGGAGGGAAGCAGCGAGGCCATAACGGTACGCCATTATGGTGCACTATCATGGTACAATATCACGGTACACCATAATGGTACGCCACCCACAGTATCTCGTGCAGGAGTCCTTGACATTGTTCTTAGTATTGTAAAATGCCAGTTCACGTGACTTATAATATGAAGGGATTAGAGAAATGATCACGGCAGTTCATTCCTATGTTGTTTTGCTGTACCTTTGCGACCACGACCAGAAGTCAGTTAAGGAGCCAGACACTCACCAACACTGTGTTAAGGAGCCAGACACACTCACCAACACTGTGTTAAGGAGCCAGACACACTCACCAACACTGTGTTAAGGAGCCAGACACACTCACCAACACTGTGTTAAGGAGCCAGACACACTCACCAACACTGTGTTAAGGAGCGAGACACACTCACCAACACTGTGTTAAGGAGCCAGACACACTCACCAACACTGTGTTAAGGAGCCAGACACACTCACCAACACTGTGTTAAGGAGCCAGACACTCACCAACACTGTGTTAAGGAGCCAGACACTCACCAACACTGTGTTAAGGAGCCAGACACACTCACCAACACTGTGATAAGGAGCCAGACACACTCACCAACACTGTGTTAAGGAGCCAGACACTCACCAACACTGTGTTAAGGAGCCAGACACTCACCAACACTGTGTTAAGGAGCCAGACACACTCACCAACACTGTGTTAAGGAGCCAGACACTCACCAACACTGTGTTAAGGAGCCAGACACACTCACCAACACTGTGTTAAGGAGCCAGACACTCACCAACACTGTGTTAAGGAGCCAGACACTCACCAACACTGTGTTAAGGAGCCAGACACTCACCAACACTGTGTTAAGGAGCCAGACACACTCACCAACACTGTGTTAAGGAGCCAGACACACTCACCAACACTGTTTTAAGGAGCCAGACACTCACCAACACTGTGTTAAGGAGCCAGACACTCACCAACACTGTGTTAAGGAGCCAGACACTCACCAACACTGTGTTAAGGACACAGACACACTCACCAACACTGTGTTAGGAGCCAGACACACTCACCAACACTGTGTTAAGGAGCCAGACACACTCACCAACACTGTGTTAAGGAGCCAGACACTCACCAACACTGTGTTAAGGAGCCAGACACTCACCAACACTGTGTTAAGGAGCCAGACACTCACCAACACTGTGTTAAGGAGCCAGACACACTCACCAACACTGTGTTAAGGAGCCAGATACACTCACCAACACTGTGTTAAGGAGCCAGACACTCACCAACACTGTGTTAAGGAGCCAGACACACTCACCAACACGATAAAATGCTGTCTCTTTCTCACTCTTGAAAGCCTTTTCCCTCATGGGGCAGTGTGACCGGAGACACACCCATCCACACCCACATACCCCACACACACACACACACACCCACCCACCCCACCCCACACATACATACCCTACCCACACACACATACATACCCCACCCACACACACACACACACATACGCCACCCACACATACCACACCCACACACACACATACATACCCAACCACACACACACATACATACCCAACCACACACACACACACACACACACACACACACACACATATCCTACCCACACACACACATACCCTACCCACACACATACACACACCCAACCCACACACACACATACCCCACCCACACATACACACACACATACCACACCCACACACATACATACCCAACCACACACACACCCCAACCACACACATACCCTACCCACACACACACATACCCTACCCCCACACACACACATACCCCACACACCGACTCCCACACACTCATACCGACTGCCACACACACACCATCCACGCTGTCTCTTGCAACAGATGTGTTTTGGTATGGTGTTCCCCTTCTACTGTAAGGGTCCGGTGCATTAGGTTCATCCCTGGTGCTGCCCAACACTACCAGTCATCAGCAGCACCACACACTATATAGTCTGCCTCACTAATGTACAATCCCCTTCACTAATGCGTTTACAGGGGCTCGTCATATAAACATTCCACAAATCATTATATTGAGATATTTGTTTTAATATTGTTTTACTTTGATTCCATTGTATCCTTGCTATTGCGAGTTTTCTTTCTGTCGAATGTAAACAAAAACACAGGCCTACCACACTGCGCAAACCCTGACGAGCCCCTGTAAACAAACTAGTGAAGGGGACTGTATAGCCACTCTCTCCTGTACCTTAATCAATTAGTATGTAAAAGGCTAAAACAGGTGAGCTACTGAAGAATATGTAAAGACTCAACTTTGGTCTAAACTCCAACACGCGATATATCCCCGAACGTCTCACCCACCAGGTAGGAATAATGAGAAAATGTTTATCGTTGACTACACACAAGTCCTTTGGGTAAACAATGTGTCTGTCAAGTGTCAATAACGTGTATCCATCCCTTTAAGAGTTATTACTTTCACATGAAGGATTAGTCTCGGATACATAGGTGTACGTGACGGATACAGACGTGTACAGGACAGATACAGACGTGTACGTGAAGGATGCAGAAGTGTACACGGCGGATACCGAAGTGTACATGGCGGATACAGACATGTACGTCAACATGGGGGGCATGCGTTAATAAAATAATTGAATAGTAATAAACGAAGTAAAAGGCTCACAATGGCGGCCACTGAACAACTTTCATTGGAGTTGTTGGAGGGACACAAAGCCTCGTTAGAGCTTCAAGTTTTGTTACAAGAACACAATGATTGGCTAAGTTGTGTGGTCGTGTAACAAAGTGCGGCCTCCTATTGGTCCATTCAATACATATAACTGCGGGTGAGGTCATGAATCACTGCTACGTAACGCGGATAACAATACCAGTTTCTTTTTTATACGACACGGATATAATAAGACATAATTAGATAAATGTATCAATATAAACTACGTAATACAGCAAGAATTGTCGTTCCAAACCAAACCAAACCAAATCAGTCACCAGCTCCAGTGATTACGAGGTAGATTTTGGTGCTGGTTGAATCCCTGTTGGTGGCTCCCTCTTCTTCCTCCTTCTCCTCCACCTTCTCCTCTTCCTCCTCCACCTTCTCCTCTTCCTCCTCCTACTTATCCTCTTCCCCCTTTTCCTCCTCCTGCTCTTCCCTCTATTCCTCCTCCTTCCACATCTAATTCGTCTTTTCTTCTTCCCTTTACTGTTCCTCCTCCTGCTTTATCCAATATCCTCTTATATCCTATATTGTTCTCTTATACATAATTCTCCTTCTCCCAAATCCTCATTTATCTTGCATTATCTTACCCACAAATTTCTTTCTCTCTCTTATCTCCTCATTTATCCTATAATATCTGATTCTACACACACCTTACCCTTTTTCAATCCCCTCAAATCATCATACATTACTTACTTCTTACACATTTCTTACTCTTTTCTCATTTCCTCTTTTATCCCTCTTATCCTTATCTCCAATTTGGAATAAAAGGAGAGAGATTAATATCCTCTGAGACAAATTCTCTTACTTTCATCTCATTGAATTTCATGGAACTTTTTTCTCGGCAATTCTCTAATGTTCCAGGCTACTTGGTAATCGATTCTCCTAATGCCACAGTCTCTTTAAATAATACAAGTTCATTTACGGTTTTTTTTTTTATATCCGGCCTTGAATTATCCGAATCTTGATAATTTTAATTTTTTTTTTCTCGTATTTTTGGGGTTTTGTTTAAG